>BQNB010002886.1:50787-106452 GCA_026074375.1 Tanacetum coccineum
GACTTGTAGGATTTATAATATTAACATATTAATATCCCAAAGTCAATTTAACGACTTGAAGTCAAATTTAACGACTTGTAGGATTTATGACACTAACACATTATCATCCAAAGTTAATTTAACGACTTGAAGTCAAATATAACGACTTGTAGGATTTGTAATATTAACACATTAATATCCAAAGTCATTTTAACAACTTGAAGTCAAATTTAACAACTTGTATGATAGATAACTTAGACAGCAATTGTAATGATATGTCAATTTAGAAAACACTTGTATTCGTAATTTATAGCATGTATCCTCCTCACGGGTTTATGAAAAGATTAAAATGTGAGGCTATGAACTCACTAAGTCCTTGGAAAGTAATCACATTGTTATAAGATAAACGAGTATGTAAAAGAGTTTGTAACAAGCATGTATCCCCCTCGCGGGTTTATAAAACATGTAAATAAGTAAAGGCGAGGTTATGAACTTCACCTGATAGGTAGATGTAATATATACTCCAAAATGAAAGCTGACGACCTTATCACAATCTTAACAGGGAAGGTTGATATAGCAAAATGATAGTAAACAGCCACGTCACGCAACCTTAGTAAATATGTCAAGTCTTAGGAAGATTGTACTTTAGAACTTTGGTTTTTAAGAGTTATGAGTTTGATTGAAGAGTTTGGAATTATTGTATCACAGTTCTGGCCATCATAATTCAGAAGTCATTCAGTAAATGTTTGAGAACAGGGCACTTAAATCGTAAACCCAACATCTCAGTCAAAACGAAATACCAAGATGAAACCCCATTAATATAGAAGCTCCCTAGTCTTGTGATATGATATACATCGGTTTAAAGCGTTTGATCAATATCTAGAAATGATAAGCATGAGAAAGCATTAATTAAAGTTTATGTCTGTAATGTTTTGAAATGTGTTTTTATACTTTTTCATCACGTTTTACATTTAAGACCCTGTAAGTTAGAAAAAGTTCATGAATTTACCCTTGAGTTTGCACATTTCCGAGTTTGGTCCTTAGACTATTAGAAAAGTTTTATACTAAAGTAAACCTTGCACTTTAAAAAGTAACATAATAGGACCCTTGGTAGTTATAACTTTGATAGAATGACATTTTTAGTCCTTTTAGTTATAAGTTTTTCGAAAAAAGGGTTATGATAACATAACCCCTGCTGGGATTATAATTACAAAACATGTCCAAATTGCCATGCAAGCTTACTATAATATTTTCAAGAATATTTTATAGTTTATAATAATATAAAATTATGAAAGGTTTAACATAATGAAAGTTAAATAACGAATCGTTAAGCTAGGAAGCAAACCGTCCGATTAGGGTATTAACACGAAAACTACCGCTGTTTATGAGTTCAAATTAATCAATAAAGTTGTTATTTTAACATTAGTTAAGCATGCTAGGATAGATTATAACAATATTTAATCATTATAACATTTAGTTTTAAGAAAAACGCGAAATTAGGGTTTTGGGTGTACGGTTTTGGATCAAAATAGAAAATGAGCATGAGTTGAGTTATGAAACTTTAACAAGAGTATATTTAGCATCATATGAACATTATAAGAGTGTAGGAGCAGAAGTATAATCCTTAGAACATGGGTTTGAGCTTATAGCTTGAAAACGGGTTGAAATCGAGACTTTTAGCTTCGTACGCCTAGAATAACGACTCCCGAGCTTCTTTTCTTGGTTTATTTTGCTTCACTTCTGTTTTTGGGACTTCTTAGGATCTATTAGAATTCATATTGAGCAAAGGATTGCTGCTATGATGGGTTATAGAGGAGGAAGTGGGGGATGAGTAGAAATGAAGAGTTTATGGTCCTATTTATAGTCAAATGACCCTTAAAGGCCAAGGTATGCTTATGATCTGATATGGGACGTTTGTAAGGGCTAGAGGGTGATGAGGAGAAGCTAGATGATGAGTATGAGGGGCTATGGAGGCTAGGTAAGCAAGGTGGAAGGTTTTTAGGGGTGTTTGGGTGTCACGGCTAGAAAATGGCCAACAAGGAGGTGATGTGGCTCATTTAGTGTCCAAGGAATCAAATGAGGTGCTTGTAAGCATCTTAGAGATGAAGGAGCTTAGTCATCAAGGTGCTTGATTGCAAGAAAAACTTTCAAAATGGGTCAAAATGCAAAGGTTATAAGTTTCGGGTACATTAGGGCTCAATTAGGGTTTTTAAGCTTGTAATTCATGTACATTTGATCAATAATGATGGATTAATGCTTGTAAGGATTGTATTAAGCCACATGAGCAAAGATACATAACTAGTTGTAAATAACATGTTCAAGCTACGTTATGATGTGTTGAGGCTAAGAGTATATTTATGATCCCACTACATATTTGATATAACAAGCTATTATACTACTATTTAATCATAAATCCTACAAGTATGATCATAAGTTTGTATCATATAGAATATACTCTATAAATCATAATCATAGAAAACGACCCTAAAGAGACGTTTGTTTAAAATATACGTTATCATTCATTTCAAATCAGAGTTTTACAAAAGCCGGCCCCAAAATCTAGTTGCATACAATGTGAATTATAACAAGTTTTAGCCATCTTCATGTCCATGCCACTCCATGCCATAAGTTGCTCAATTACCTGAGATAAACATGCATAAAAAGGGTCAACACAAAGGTTGAGTAAAATTCATAGGTTTGAAATGTAATAGTTGAATACAAGTTATAGTGGAAATACTGGTTTTACAGGGACAATCATCATGGGGAACCTTATTTATTGCATCTAAGCTCATGACATCAATACATTAACAGGGAAATCACCGTAGTGATATTGGTTCAATTATTATGAAAATGGTATTGTTATGATCTTGGGTCACGTTATTATATACCCGTTATTCGTAATAATTGCAATGAATGCAATTATCATAGTAACCGTGTATTACTGCGTTATTGTCTTGTTTGGTCTTGGTCTTGTCTGGTATAGTATAGTCTGGTTTAAGCTCATGGCACACAAACTGACTAGTGTGGCACTGGAAGCTACTTAGGCAATAATATTATCGGTAGCATACATTTAGAAAACACTTGCATTCATGGTTTATATCAGGTATCACAGGTTTATAAAGTATTTAAAAGATTGAAAAAGTAACTTAGACATTAGTTATAATGGTATATCAGGATAGCATATAATCTGGAAAAACACTTGTATTCGTAATTTATAGCATGTATCCCCCTCACGGGTTTATGAAAGCATTAAAAGATATTAAAAAGTGAGGCTATGAACTCACTAAGTCTTTGAAAAGTAATCACATTGTTATAAGATAAACGAGTATGCAAAAGAGTTTGTAACAAGCATGTATCCCCCTCGCGGGTTTATAAAACATGTAAATAAGTAAAGGCGAGGTTATGAATCTCACCTGATAGGTAGATGTAATAAATATTCTGAAATGAAAGCTCACGACCTTATCACAATCTTAACAGGGAAGGTTGATATAGCAAATGATAGTAAACAGCCACGTCACGTAACCTGAGTAAATATGTTGAGTCTTAGGAAGATTGTACTCTAGAACTTTAGTTTTAAGAGTTATGAGTTTGATTGAAGAGTTTGGAATTATTGTATCACCGTTCGGGCCATCATAATTCAGAAGTCATTCAGTAAACGTTTGAGGAGCTAGGGCACTTTAAATCGTAAACCCAACAACTCAGTCAGAACGTAATACCAAGATGAAACTCCTTAATATGAAGCTCCCTAGTATTGTGATATGATATAATCGGTTTTAAGCGTTTTAATCCATATCTGGAAATGTTAAGCACGAGAAGCGTTAATTAAAGTTATGTCTTGTATGGTTTTAAACATGATTTTATATTTTTTCAAAATGTTACATTTTAGACCCTTGAGTTTGAAAAGTGGCAGAATTTACCCTTGGAGTTTTCACTTTTACGACTTTGGTCTTTCAACTTTAAAAGATATACCAAGTAAACCTTGTACTTTTGAAAGTGACATAATAAACCCCTATAGTTATAACTTTGATAAAATGACATATTCAGCCCCTTTAGTTATAAGTTTCAGAAAGTTACGATATATACCCCTTGCATGGATTATAATTACAAAACATGTCCAAATTGCCATGCAAGCTTATTTTAACATTTCAATAGACATTTATAAGTTATAATAAACTAAAATATGAAGTTTTAACGTAACACAAGTTTAAAATAACGATTCGTTAGGCTAGGAAGCAAAACGGGTCAAATTAGGGTTTCAAAACGTAACGAGGCTTCAAATCTTCAAAGCTTTGCTTGAATGATCTTATTAGATGATCCTAGGATCATATGGAGCAGATAATGTTTGCTCTGATTAGGATAGATTATAACAATATTTAACCATTATAACATTTAGTTTTAAGAAAAACATGAAATTAGGGTTTCGGGTGTACGGTTTTGGATCAAAATGGAAAATGAGCATGAATTAGGTTATGAAACTTTAACAAGAGTATATTTAGGATCATATGAACATTATAAGGGTGTAGGAGCAGAAGCAGAACATTCAAAACCTGTGTTTGAGCTTCAAGGAGCAAAAATTATGGAAACGGGTCAGAATCGGGACTTTCGGCTTTGTACGGCTAGAGTAACGACTCCCGGGCTTCGTTTCTTGGTTTCTTTTGCTTCCTTTCTGTACTTGAGCCTTCTTAAGATCACTTAGGATCTATTAGAGCAAAGGATTGCTTCTATAATGGGTATGAGATAAGAGAGTGGGGGATGAAGAAAAATGAAGTGTTATGGCTCCTATTTATACTCAAATGAAGCATAGATGACTAAGGAAGCTTATGAATCTGATATAGGACGTGTGGAGCAGCTAGGGGGTGATGTGCTGAAGCAACATGATGAGTATTGAGGTCTAGAGGTGGTAGGATTGCAAGGTGGAAGGTTTTTAGGGGTGTTTGGGTGTTCGCGGCTGATTGGAGCAAAAAGAAGGCCATGTGCCTTTAATTTCGACCAAGAGAAGGTTCAAGCAGGTGGGTGAGCTGCTACAAGGTGTCTAGAAGGAGTTTATGCAAGTTCCTTGCACATGGTTAGGGCTAAAATGGGTTAAAGAAGCCAAAAATGGGTTAGCGGGGACACTTTTTGGGATCGGCATAGTTTTCAGAGTTCTTCCAAGGTTCATTGTAGTTTAATGAAATAAGGATAGATGAAATAGGTTATTAAGGTCTGGGATTAAAGTATTAGCAAAGATTAGCAATTTGTTTGGGTTAAAACGGATTAGAAATGAAGGAATGGGAGTACGAGTTTAACTAGGGCTCGTTTAGGGTTTTCTTCACATTTTCTAAGCTTATATTTGCATAGATCTTGATTAGGAATGTATGGGAATACAATCCTAGTGGTTATTTATAAGTATTATCAATGAAGTTTGATCATGTTTAAGTTAAAATGAGTTTTAAATTGAGCTACCAGGTCAAAGTTTACATTTACGGCATAATGTGGTTTTCTAGAGTCGTTAAGGTTTTCTAGGCTTTGGTTTTCTTGAACATTGCCAAGTTAATGATTGATATGATTGTAAAATTATTTTAGAGTTTATAATGGCCTTGGTTTATTATTTGGGATTAGAATATGGTTTTAAAACGAGTAAACGGGTTGTGTTTAATGAACCAAATTAGGTACATTTAGGGTTTCTAGGATATGTTTTACGTACAAGTGAGGTAAAATGATGAAGTAATGATGAGATAATGATTGAATAGGATTGATATGATTGTAAAATAAGTTTTTACAACTCATTTGAGTGTTGTTTAAGGTTTAAAATGGATTAAAATAAAGAAACGGGTCATTGTGTAGTATTTAGCTCGAGTTAGGATTTCTGACTTTTGAATTAGGGTTTTGAGTGTAGATATGTGTGTGATAGGCTTAGAATATACTAAATTAGGGTTTACACTTTTTAGAATGAGTATAAGTCGCTTGTATACAAGTCGATGGAGAAGAGACATTAGAATGAAAACGGAGGTTAAATAATGGCTATTTTAGAGATCATGCTTAATGACTTGTATATTGAGCTTTCAAAGACTTGTACCTTTCTTTAGATAGAATGTATATTCATATGAGATGTTATGATACTTGTACATATTCTTTAGTATCTTGTACATTCACTTTATATGTTAACTCTTCATGAAATTAGGGTTTAGAGGTATACGATAACGGTTTAAAGCCCGTTTTAATATAACGTTGCAATAGTATTGATGCGTATGATTAGGTTGTGAGGATCAGAGTGTAGACTGTGGAATCAGAGGACGAGATTTATGATGGATATTAGATAGATTAGTTTTGTTAGATGATGTGTTGCTGGCGGTCGAGGCCACAAGGAATAATGGTGCGTTTGTATTAGATGTGGAAAAATTTGGTGCCATGAGATGACGGTCGCTAGCTTCACAAGAGTCCAGGTTTCATCTTTCGATATAGTCGTTCTGTTAAGGAGTCCGCGAGCAACAGATGTTTGTTGCCCAGATGCGACATTTTCATAAAATTCATGACAGGTGTCAGATTTACATATTCAGTTCCATTATTGTTCTAAAAATTTACGGCCTGTGGCATGCAACGAATTGAAATCATTTTTTATGAATTTGAATGATTAAGCGTCAGAGCTACCACCCTTTGATCATTGGAAATATTTGGACCCAAGTAAATGTGAGTAATCATGAAACAATTACCAGGATGTCCTTTTTCTATTAATACTCTCAAAGCGCAATCAGGCCACCAAAGATCCATAGAGATTCTCTGGTTAGTGTCTTTAGCCCACCCCTCCCCACCCCCCACTACCGTTAAGCTCGTATACTGTAGTTATGTAAGTTACTATGACATACTGAGTATATTGACAATGCAAAAGTAATGTAATAAAGCGTTAAATTTTCCCGTTATAATTGTGATAATAGTAAAATAGGTTGATGAAAATTCTTGGGTTGTTATAGTCTCCACCCCTTACAGAAATCTCGTCCCGAGATTTAATTGTAAGTTATAGTGGTATTGTTTAGAGATAGGTACTGGGTATGAATTTAGGTTAATCAAGTTCACAAGTTCACGTGTGTGATGCATTTATAATTATGTTATACACCATAATTATAATTACTTCCTTTTACACGTCTACTTATTTTCAAGATCATACCTCTTGGTGATAGTCAATAGAATTTCTCTAGATTCTGGTAGAATCTGGGTGGATGGAATATGTTGCGCTACTTAGATCGTAAGGAATCGTTATTCATTAACCTTTAAAAGTCAACATCAAATAAGAATGCTATCACAAGTCTTTGTCAAAATTTTCATACCTAGTGGTATTGAAATCATTTGACATTGCATAGATTCTTGTGTGTTTTCTTGTTATTACGTTGCAGAATATAACAGGAGAAATTTTAGTTTCGAAGATCATGGAATGAGTGATGTTAAGGAATGATTATGAATTTGTAAGAGTGTTGCTAATCATGTGAGATATAGATTTTTAGAATAAATGGATGATGAAGGTAATAATGATAGTGATTAAGGAATTGTTTGTACAAACGGATTGAAAGAAACTTGTTTGTACGTATGTTATATACTTAAGCCTACTTATTTATAATTTGTCACTTACAAAAAGAAGAAGCGTATCCAACTCTTGTACTGTAGAATTTAGAAATTCATAGTTCGGAGCTTTAAATTTCCTTATTCAAATGAGAAGTGACATAATTCATTTCAAATAAGATGATCATAAATCGTTTACCTATGCATAAAATATAATATGGTAATGTGTTTGTGAAAAATGAATTGTTAGTAATACTAAGATGTTGATTGTATGTCGCCATTTAATCAAGGATGATATTTTGTTGCAAAGGTATTAAGGAGAGTATTCAAGTGAACATGATAGAATTAACGAGTTTTGATACCACCAGATGACAAGATGTAACGGAATTATCACTTTATTAATTCATGGATAACTTTACATATGAAACTCTAAAAGAGTTGATACTTATGCTACGTATCTCGTAGCAGTTTTCTAGAATAAAAGTAACAAATGACAAGGATTGTAGCTTGATGATTAGTGTTTTTAGATTGAAGAAGATTCTGATGAGAGTTGAATATCTTCGAGAGTTGTTTCTAGAGTAGCAAGCTCATCTCTAAGTATGCTTTCTTGTAGCCCTGTTGTTTTTGCAGTACTTGGTCTGGTGACCTATCTTGTTGCAAACCTGACACTTGACACTGCAAGGTCCCGTGTGATGTAGTCTACATCTCTTACACAAGGGAAGGTTTCCAGCATATCCATTGGTTGTGGCCAGTTTAAGTTTGAAGGTTTCTTGTCTGTCTAATCTGCTTGGTGGTAGCGTAATTCATTCTTACGGTTTGTGATTGTTGTGGTTATTTTGGTAGTTTTTTATTGTGCGATTGTTAAAGTGGTTATTGTTGTTTGGGGTTTTTGGGGTAGTTGTTGTTGTTGTCGATGGTTGTGTTTCTTCTTATCTTCCTATTTTCGTTTATGATTATTGGTTTCTTGCATAGAATCGCGTTTTATTATCTGATCCATTAACCTCTGGGATATGTTGATGGCTTCCTCCAAAGTTTGAGGTTTCGGGCAGTTTAGTAAGTTTCCTCAATGCTTCTGTGGTAGACTGATAAAAGCTTCCAAGAGTTTCTCATTTGTTGGCACACATGTTTGGGACACAAGGTGGTTAAATTCTTGAATCTTCTAACATAGGGTTTAAGTCATTTCCCTTTACTACTCTGATTGTAAAGTTCAATCTTCCATTTTTCTCACCCCAATCTCCGTACTGGGGAAAATACTTGTGTGTGTCAAAAGCCTTTTTAACTCAGTCCAGGTAGTTCGATTAGCTTGCTCTATTCCTATAAGTTGGGCATATGCATTCCACCAGGATAAGGCATCGTTAGTTAAAGTACCAATAGCAAATGTTACTTTATTTTCCTCAAACATCTGCTTCGAGAGAATACTGATTCGGTTCGTTCAAACCAGCGAATAAGGCCTACTGCTCCTTTCCGTACCATTATAAGCAGAAAGGTTGGAAGCTGATTAAACTCTTTGTTGTTCCCATCGTTTTTATGCAGGAGACTACCCCCGTCCCACATTTTTTCAGTAAGATTACTGGCACTTGCTATTATGGCAAGTAGTCTGTGTTCCAGGGCTGATTGTTAAACAATCAGCAAGTCAGTTGCCGGATGGCACCCCACTACCAATCATAGTTATGGATGCGTGTTTCGGATTGTTGATGTCCTTTTAGGAGGCATTCTATCAACATAAGAGAACATGTAGTAAGAATGAACTATCATAAGTTTTTAAAAAGTAAGAGAATGTGATGCTAAAGCACTTAGAGGTTATGGTATGATTCATGAAGACGGAGATAATGATACAAATGATGGAGATGATGATGGAAGAGAGAGATAAGTTGGAAACAATAAGGTACGAAACGGGATTGCCTTTATAAATACTTTGCCTTTTTTTGTACTAGTAAGAGTTGACCAGGTTTTTATTTATACCAACACACTCCCGTGGCTTAGGATAAAGTTATAACTAGTTTACGGTTGTATGGATTTTGAGCTGGTGGATGAAATACTTAAAGATCTTCCTGATTTGTTTGGTGATAAGCTTGGGTTTTCTCATTATGATCCATTCAGATCGGAAATTCTGTAGTAAGCAAAGGCAATCTTATCCTTTTGCCCTAACTGCTTCTTTTGAAGTTTGATAATCTGAGTACGGAGTTTCTTGAGTTCGGTCTTTGTTCGGTCATATTCCTTCGTATGCTCATTCTATCAATACGTCACTTCCTCCTTTTTTCTCGATAGTGGTGAAGATAGTGTTCATCTAAGTAACTTTAAATTCTTCAATTTGTCCCTCATGATGTTTCTGATAATTCTTTATCTGAACATTTTCCTATTTCAAATACTTGAGTTGGGTAGGCAGTATAAACATGAGGAAGATTGGTGATACCAAATTTAGGGTTTTGATTCCGGAATCGAATTAAAAAAATGTTGATGAGGAAGCCCAATTGGAGCAGTATGATAGTAGCAAGAATAGAAGGGGAATGGGATTCGCTTCTTAGGTTGGGGGGGGGAGGGTGTTAAAATCAGAATAAAAAAAAAAAAAAAAAAAAAAATAAAGTAAAAATAAAAAAAAAAATAAAAAAAAAAATAAAAGGGGGTATAAGGTAAAAAATTCCCCTAAAAAAAAGGGGAGATTGTTAGGAATTCAGTTTTTAGTGAAGTGACGATCATTATCGATCTCACGAGCCTTTGTAATAGTTAGACAATTTTATGTAATAGTTAGGAAGCTAACTGGGCCAAAGCATAGAAAGCCCATGGCAAGCCCATGGAAATCATGATTTATCCTTTGTATAAAAGCCCTCTCCACACATGGAGAGGGTGTTGGTTGAATCATTTTACATACACATTAAGTGTGTTTTTCTATATATTTTTACATACACATTAAGGGTGTTGGTTGAATCATTTTCCTAACAATCTCCCCCTAAGGGACGATCGTTGAGATCTCATAAAAGATCAACACTTTCTGTATTTCTAACAATCTACCCCTAAGGGGTGATCATAGAGATCTCTCCTTGTGACCTTGATCATTAATCGTTGAAGCTTCTTGTCTTGATCTTGAGTCCTTTTTGTGTAATAGTTGATCTTTTGTCTTGCTTCTTTGCGTAGTGATCATTGACTTTAGGCTTGAGCTTGTTCCTTTATCTTGACTTGTATGTGAATATGTGATCTTGAGCACCTTGAGATCATCAACCATGCACAATCTCATTTCTCCATCTTGTAAACTTTACCAACTTATGAACTCGTAACTTTTGGACCGACATGTTCATACCTTTCTTGATTTGATAGCTTGTAGCAAAGAAATAGAAAATGGAAGATGATAAAGAGAAAGAAGACCTTAAACAATGCTTTGAGATTGTCCAAGATGATGAAGTGGGAATTGATGCTATACCCCTAGCTACCAAGCCTGCACCCATTGTAAATTTCCAAATTCATAGTAAAGGAAGGAATGGCTATTATGAAATAATGAGAGCTGATGAAAGTGCCAAGACATACTTATTGTTTAGTTAAATGCTCAAAGAGTTTGACAGAGAAGACTTGGAAAATCTATGGAAGTTGGTTAAATCTAAGCATGGGAATACAAGGCCAGAAGAAGGCTATGAAAGAGTGCTATGGGGTGATCTAAAGACTATGTTTGAACATCACGTATAAGATCTAATATAGAGGAAATTACAAGGAAACAAAGTGTAAGACCCCCATTTTTACATATAGCAGCGAAAGCTAATCTGGGGTATTACTTCATGGAAACAACAATCATAATCATAGAAAACGACCCAAAAGAGACGTTTGTTCAAAAGATACATTATCATTCATTTCCAATCAGAGTTTTACAAAGGCAGGTCCTAAAATGTAAAACATAATGTGTGAATGATAACAGTTCAGCCATCTTCAAGTCCAAGCCGCTCCGTGCCATATATTGCTTTAATAATCTGAGATAAACATGCTAAAAAGTCAACACAAAGGTTAAGTGAAATTCATAGGTTTGATAAACTGTTTAAATACAAGTCATAGGGTAATAATTGTACAACATAATTATTATGAAAACGGTATTATCATTATACACTCGTTATTAGTATTGATTGCAACTAATACAATTATCATAGTAACAGTGTATTACTGCGTTATTGCCTTGTTTGGTATGTTTGGTCTGATTAGTCTTGTTCCTTGTCTAAGCACATCGCACTAACACATTATTATCAAAAGTCAATTTAACGACTTGAAGTCAAATTTAACGACTTGTAGGATTTATGACACTAACACATTATCATCCAAAGTCAATTTAATGACTTGAAGTCAAATTTAACGACTTGTAGGATTTATTCTATTAACACATTAATATCCAAAGTCAATTTAACGACTTGAAGTCAAATTTAACGACTTGTAGGATAGATAACTTAGACAACAATTGTAATGATATGTCAGGATAGCATGTAATTTGGAAAACACTTGTATTCGTAATTTATAGCAGGTATCCCCCTCACGGGATTATGAAAAATATAAGAGATTTAAAAGTGAGGCTATGAACTCACTAAGTCTTTGAAAAGTAATCACATTGTTATAAGATAAACGAGTATGTAAAAGAGTTTGTAACAAGCATGTATCCTCCTCGCGGGTTTATAAAACATGTAAAATAAGTAAAGGCGAAGTTATGAACTTTACAGTAATGGATCCATATGAAATCATTGATATTGTATAGAACTAGCATGTATCCCCCTCGCGGGTTTTAAAAATATAAAAACTTTAAAAGCGAGGCTATGAAATCTCACCTGATATGTAGATGTAATAAATATTCTAAAATGAAAGCTGACGACCTTATCACAATCTTAACCGGGGAAGGTTGATATAGCAAAATGATAGTAAACAGCCACGTCACGCAACCTGAGTAAATATGTTGAGTCTTAGGAAGATTGTACTCTAGAACTTTGGTTTAGAGAGTCTAATATTGTTATGAGTTTGATTGGAAAGTTTGGAATTATTGTATCACCGTTCGGGCCATCATAATTCAGAAGTCATTCAGTAAACGTTTGAGGAGCTAGGGCACTTTAAATCGTAAACCTAACAACTCAGTCAGAACGTAATACCAAGATGAAACCTCTTAATATGAAGCTCCCTAGTATTGTGATACGATATAATCAGTTTTAAGCGTTTTGATCAATATCTGGAAATGTTAAGCACGAGAAGCGTTAATTAAAGTTATGTCTTGTAAGGTTTTAAACATGATTTTATACTTTTTCAAAATGTTACATTTTAGACCCTTGAGTTTGAAAAGTGGCAAAATATACCCTTGGAGTTTGCACTTTTACGAGTTTGGTCCTTTAACTTTAAAAGATATACAAAGTAAACCTTGTACTTTAGAAAGTGACATAATAGACCCCTATAGTTATAACTTTGATAAAATGACATTTTCAGTCCTTTTAGTTATGAATTTTAGATAGTTACGATATATACCCCTTGCATGGATTACTTTTGTAAAACAAGTCCGAATTGCCATGCAAGCTTATTTTAATATTCTAAAAGTCATTTACAGGTTATAACTTATTAATATAAGCTAAAATATGAAGGTTTATCATAATGAAAATTTAAAATAACGATTCGTTAAGCTAGGAAGTAAAACGGGTCAAATTAGGGTTTTAAAACTTAAACGCGCGGGTTTTAAGTTCAAATTCCTTCAATAATCAATAAAGTTGTTATTTTAACATTAGTTAAGCATGCTAGGATAGACTATAACAACATTTAACCATTATGACATTTAGTTTTAAGAAAAACACGAAATTAGGGTTTTGGGCGTACAGTTTTGGATCAAAATGGAAAATGAGCATGAATTGAGTTATGAAACTTTAATAAGGGTTTATTTAGGATCATATGAACATTATAAGAGTGTAGAAGCAGAAGAAGAACATCCAGAACCTGGGTTTGAGCTTCAAGGAGCAAAAATGGTGGAAATAGGTCGTTTCAGGTAGTATTTCCACTCGTACGCTTGTATCTTGTTCCCGAGGCTTCAAATCTTCAAATCTTTGCTTGAATGGTCTTCTTAGATGATCCTAAGATCATATGGAGCAGAGAATATTTGCTCACTTGGGTTATAGAAAGAAGAAGTGGGGGATGATTTGAAATGGAGGCATAACACCCCTATTTATAGTAATTTTGGAACTTGGTGACTAAGGATGCTAAGAGACCAGGTGAGGACATGTGTGGGACCTATAGGGTGATGTGGAGAGGCTATGGGATGAGTAAGGAAGGATATCGTGCAAGATGGAGGTGGTTCTAGACGTTTTAGGGGTGTTTGGTTTGATTTATACATGGCTGTTTTTGTACAGCCAACATCAGTCTTGGTAAAATGGTTGTCATTTACAAACAGTAACTTCATTGAAGCTCAAACTAGTGAGCATTGTTAGATATTTGAGTCCTCTAAAACGTTTAGTTTTACATATTTGGGGGTTACTATACAAAAATTTAGAGATAATAGCCATTTACTACAGGTGTGCAGAATCTGCGCACCTTTGCCATTTCGGCTATAACTAATTCATCCGACGTCAAATCGGGTTGATTCCACTGGCAAAATGATCACAAGACATAGGGCTACAACTTATTGTTTTCAATTAATACCCAGAACCTTTTTATTTGCCCAGATCCTATGTTTTATAGACTGATCCGATTCTAAACTAGGGCCTAGTTTTAGGTTTTAGGGTTAGAACTAGATTAGGGTTTTGTTTTAGGGTTTCTAGGATTTAATTCATGTATAATTGAGATGAAATGTTGAAATGATGATTGTATATGATTATTAATGTTGTAAAATAAGTTATTTTAACTTGTTTGAGTGTTGGTTGAGGTTTATAATGGATAAAAACGAAGAAACGGGTCATGGTTTAGTGTTTTGCTCAGGTTAGGGTTTCTGACTTTGGTTTCTTGAGAATGATATGGAATGTAAATGAAGTTCTTATACTTGCTTTTAACTTGTACTTAATTGATTGTACGGATATTCCTTAGGAAAAACAGAGGTGAAAAGCAATTTTGGATGTTCTTGCTTATTGGTCTTTGTTCATTGAGCTTTTAAGGACTGTCTTTTGTCTGGATGAAGTTTATATTTCAAATGAGATGTTATGTTACTTGTACATATGCTTTAGTAGCTTGTACATTCATTTTAAATGTTAACACTTCATGGAATTAGGGTTTAGAGGTATACGATAACGGTTTAAAGCCCGTCTTGATATAATGTTGCAAATGGTATATTATATGAGTAATGTACTTTGTAAAAATGATATTATGATATTAACTTGACATGTTATGATGTTTGCTTGACATATATGAATATATGATTGACATAGGTAGGTTGCGTGAGCTCGTCTACTTTAGTTATGAAGTAATTTAGCATATTTGAATATTTGGCAATGCAAGTATGTAATAAAGCAGAAATTTTCCCCGTATAATTTGTGATTATAGTAAAATAGGTTGATTTTTGTATTTGATGAAAATTCGGGGTTGTTATATTTTTTAAAAATGAAAGCTTAAGGTTTCTATTTATAGGCAAACCTTTGAAATTTAAATATGTCCAAGGGAAATGATTCGTGCGACTCATAGATTCACCATTGCCTGGATCCGTCCCGTGTATTTGGTGGATCCGTAGGTGGAGCTGGGACAGCATTTTTCATTTTGTGATTAACCTAAAATCTATACAAAATATTGTTTTGTACTTATTAAAAATAGTTTAATAGATTCTATCATCAATAAGGAAGGTCTTTATAGTTTTGGAAGATTGTTTCCACTTATGATTAATCTTATTTTGTCTTACATGATTAATTATACTAGCTTATAATTAATCATTTGCTAACTTAAAATAATTTGATTAGAAAAGGTTTATGCAAATGATAATATTTTTTTTGATACATTAACTATGGTTAATAATGTCATATCATTACTTAAGTGATTTGTCGTAAGTCAAGTAATCTGTCGAACTAAAATAACTTGTTTAAGTAAACTTTTTTTGTATATGACATTATATTTGTTATTATCAAAAACATGAGATCCATTAAATATAAAATATTATTTTTGTGACGAATATTTGTTTTAACCACATCCTTATTCTCTAGGGCACCAAACTAGTTAAGGTTTCAGGGTCATAAGCTTAGTGCAATAATACATATTACTTTTTGGACTTGGTGAATTTGTTTCTCTTGTCTACATTACTTATATCTTGTGGTCCACTACTAAACATTACTTGATTTATTGAATCACTACTTGTATTTCAGAAATAATACTTTGAATGTATGTATAGCTTCTTTTCTTAATGGTGTATTACTTAAATATTCAATACTGTTTTACTTAAATACCTATGGAATTTACCAACATTATTGTTGACGTTTTTGCATGTATTTTCTCAAGTTATTATATTGCTAGCTGAGCATTGGGAGCATTCGAGTCGCGCGGATATAAATATTTTTGAAGGCTTTATAATTTGAGTAGCATTCGACAAATGTTTTGAAAATGTTTTCTATTACATTTAAAATGGGACTTATTGCAACTCTGATATTTTATAAAAACTATCGAATGGTTGACTTTTCGAAACGTCTCACTTAGAGTCATTTTCTATCTCACTTAGAGTCGTTTTTTTTAACTTGTACTTTATACTATGAAGTAGCACCCCAGGTGGTATTCCGCTGCGTTGTAGATGTTGAGTGGTGTTTGGTGTGTATCGAGATCATGTTATAGCGAACTAGGTCGTTTTCAAAACTTGGACTATAACTGTTTTTCGAAAAAAAATTAAGAGTCTTTCACCGTTGTTTGATATCCGCGCGCGCATGCTTCCTGATCCCTTATTAGTTCTCTTTTGCATTTCTACTATTATTACATGGATAATGAGTATTTAACACTTAGATATGATTTCGCTCTCTTACATCTATCTTATGACATCTTACTATTTACCTTATATCGGTCAGTTATATAAATATTGACCACTCCGATAATCGCGTACTTTCTGATTTCTCATTTACTCCCTCGAACACCAATACTAATTATTATACCACTCGACTCGGAGTTTAAACACTCTTCTTATGCTTTTGAATCGCATATGTTGTTTCATAATCCATCATTTTAAAGTCTTCCAGTTGATGGGAGTACGACTTTAACTTGTCACCTCGGATTGTGCCGCCTTTTGGCACTTACCTTTGGAACGCGATTGACTAACGTCTCATTATTCTTCTCATTAATTCTCATGATTTTAAAGAATCATGGTGCCAAGGAGACTCCTTCTTCTCAATGTAACATTGTTTTGATCTTGTGTTTCATTGTCGCAATGCTTAAGTAGGCTAATTTATAATTATCTTACTGAAATGAATTGGGACGCCTCTTCATTTGAATAAGGAAATTATAAATCGCCGAACTATAAATTTCTAAGTCCTATTTACATGGATTGGGACGCCTTTAGATGTAAATAACGATTTGTAAATGAGTGTGCTTAGGAGTATGGCATTCGTACGAACAACTTTCTTTTGATTTGTAATCTGTTTGTACGAATAATTCATTCTCTTCGTTCATCTAATCATGATCGTTATTATCCTCATACGAATGAGTCTTTAGACTTCTTTTGGTCCGTAATTTGTTCATTTGATTATTTCTAAATGTGTATCTGACATGATCGTTATTATCCCCATACGAATGAGTCTTTAGACTTTTTGCTCAAACACTCAAAATGGAGAACCATCCGGAGCAAACTATCAGGGGAGTTTCCTCGTTCTAATTCTTTTTCCTATATTATTTAAATGTTTTATATACACAACGAGGACGTTGTATAATTTAAGTGGGGTGGAGAATTAGAACGTACTTGTTTATTTCACAAATAAAATGCTACATGCTTAAAAATGCTTAAAATGGGTCAAATTTAATTTTTTTAGCATACTCTAAGTGAAAATTCACTAGTTACATTA
The DNA here is from genome assembly GCA_026074375.1 of Tanacetum coccineum. Classification (NCBI taxonomy): domain Eukaryota; kingdom Viridiplantae; phylum Streptophyta; class Magnoliopsida; order Asterales; family Asteraceae; genus Tanacetum; species Tanacetum coccineum. The sequence continues at coordinate 68,241 of BQNB010002886.1, forward strand.
CCTCGCGCACTATAACCCTTAATGTCAATTTGTGAGAATTAAGCCTATCCATTTCCATTGACTTACTAAAATTCTACAAAAATATGAGGTGGCAGGGGTCGGTGATATAGTGGTTCCCCGTACAATTATGATCATAGTAAAATAGGTTTTGCATTTGATGAAAATTCTTGGGTTGTTATATAACATGCTTGACTGGTAGATTTCTAAGATTAAACCAAAAAGCCTACATGTTGTAATATTAACTAACTACACTGGTTAGTTAACGCCCGTGTAACCCTTTTGCTTATTCTCACTTTTAGAGTAAAGATGCCCTTAGAACAACCTGTTGAGCCATTCCTTTCTTTTTCCTCACCAATTAAAATTGTTTCGTTTCACCTTTACACCTTAGCCTACCGTGTAGATTAAAGCCTATTTGATCAAATGATGTTAGTCGCTTTCGTGTAAAGTTTTGTAGTTCCTGCGTCAAAGTGAAAATTTCTCTATCTATGTAATGGTCGGGAAAAGAATGTTTGTAGCTCGTGTGTTTTTGCTACTTTCACAATTATGTATTATGTCCGAAAGAAGAAAAGTTCAAGAGAAAAATAGCCGAACAAATGATGATTATGAAGACGGTGAAATTACGCCAAGATTTATGATGTATTGTAGAAAAAAAAATGAATGATGAAAAAGATAGTCGGTTCATAGAGCTTACACCGATGAAATTATTTGAAAGGATCGATTATTCATTGATACGCACAAAAATCAACGATGTAAAGTATTGTAAAAAGTGGCTGATATCACCACTTATTTTGTAAAAGTATGTAAAGTTCGAGATGTAAGGGAAGTTGACCGTAATGGGAACTCCAACTTAGGTTGTCATTGTCATCTATGATCGAGACATTTATTTATAAGTTCTAGTCTTTGTCATGGAACGGTCGGGGAAAGTTACTAGCAATCGCACCTTATTTGTTGGCTTTAATCTATTTGTTTGTTTATTTTATTTAACAATAATTTTACTTCCCTTTCCCGATAACTAACCTTAGGATCTACTCGAATGAGGATGTGTATGAGCATGGATGTCTATTCCGTTGTTACGGCCATGTATTTATGTCTCAGCTGCCTTGTTTGATGACGACCTCTGGTGAAAGTCAGAAGCTCCACACCCTATATCATTCTTCATCTTAATAAGAATGATTAAAAACCCGAGCCTTCTAATAAATACCTAATTTACCTTTTGACTTGTTACTCCTTAGCTTTAGAGGTGGAGATGTGTATCCTTGCCAAGCCTATGATACGAAGCTAATCACGACTGAGCAAATGAGCGTACCACTAAAATGATACACCCTAGATTAGTTGAGTGATCTGAGTGATTTCATTTCCATATTTCGTGAGGAGCTTGGTTTTGTACAAGTAATCTGAACATGAAACAAATGCTTAACTGACCTCGATTGGGATACATTTTCAAAATATTTCTAATATCTACTAGAGGACAAGTAGGATTCAAGTGGGGGGGATATTTGATATCATCAAATAACATCATACTTTACTATCATTTATCCCACGTATTTTACCCACTTTTATATAATTATTGCAAGATATTGGTACTTAATTGCTTAAAGTTTATTATTGCAGTAATTATGAAGTCACTTATGAAGAAGAAGCAAAAAGGCGCAATTCTAGAACTTAAACGAAGACGTTTGAGGAATACTTTTTTTCGCACCTATATGCCGTATCCAACAATGAAGATACGGCGTATCAGCGCCAGCTCAGCACAAGAAACGCGTAATGATCAATTCCCGATCCGGCGTATCCACTACAACCAATATGCCGTATGCACAGCTGTTCATCAGTCAAAGATACGCATTTAATATGATTGATGACAATTATCATAATTTATTTGATCTTATCGCGGACTCCAAGGAAATTAACCCTTATACGCCGTATCCACTTATCCCCATACGACATATCCAGGCGTATTTCAGAAACTATAAATACAAGACTAAAAAATGAGTTTTAGTGTGCAATATCACATTCTTTGTATAATATACAACTAAAGTCGAATTTCCCAAGCCAAGAAGAGCAGCCAAGGTTAAGCACTACTCCTAATTCCATAGAAGACATCGTGTAATTCTTACTTTCTTAATCATTTGATTTTTAATTGTTTGATCACGTTTGTAATAATGACAATGATTGTGGGCTAATACCCTCAGGTATTAGCCATGTTAATGAAGATTATAATGTTTAGTTTGTTTTAACCCGGCTTTACTTAATTTATCATTGTTGTTTAATTATGTTTATCGCCTTATACTTGTTTATGTACTTGTACATGCGACCTATCATTCAATTGGGTCTAGGGAGACCTAACCAGTAACCTAAATGCCGGATGGCACTCCATGTTGTGTTTTATATGCCCGGAACAATAGGATCACAAATGACACCTTATCATTACTCTTTGATTATGAGCTTAGTTGACCGGCAGGTGACCCGATATTGTTCAACCAGTATTGTTCATTTATTAATTGGTATTGATTTTGGTGGTGGACTACTGGCGTATAAAACAACATCAAGCAATAAGTGGGTAAAGTCCCAAGGGGCTAGGGTATTAACAGGATCACCACTGCTTTAATTCCATATGGTAGATTATAATTAAACTATAGGATACTGTATGCGGATGCATTAATCGTGACAGGATTGTTCATGTCTAGGTCTTAGGAAGAAGTACCGCCTAAGTCTTAACAATGATATGCTGCCTCGAGATAAGCAGCCATTGCACTAATTAATCAAACCAACATTTAATCTGATTTAACATGGTTAGTGCAGTTTTTTATTATTTGGCTTGTTCCACTCTTTTGTCTTGTGTTTATTTGCTTTAGTGTGTATTGTGCTTAGAATTGATATTTGTCACCATAAACCGGTGCCAGTCTCTCAGGCTGAAAACCCCCCTTTTACCTCTAGTAAATATGTATATCATAGGTTTAACCAGTAATTAGACTAATCCAGATAGAATAAAATACTGATAGAAAAATAGGTTAACTCTCACTCTTAGTGTTCGAAACCCTACTTACCGCGAAGCTACATCTTGACTGGGTACTCTGCCCGTTAAAGTGTTGTCTTTAGTTTAGTCAGCTAAATATAAATGTAAAACTTGATAATCATAAATAACACCTATACAACGACACATCAGCAAGGAACAAGTAAGATAGTATAAAGACTATTAAAATGACCTTAAGAGTATATTAAATGCATGTGAAATATCTTAAGATGGGTCAACCATATTAAGAGTAAGGTAGTATGAAGACTCTTACCGATGGTATCCTTTCTACACTACTCACGTTTCCCTAGCCGTCTATGCCAATTTAATATCTTATGGCTAGTTTTTTAGAGCCCAATGCGAACATCCATCAACTAGAAGCAACATCAAAAGGATCTACAACGTAAGTTTCATGCCATTATAAGTAAATACAAAGGATGGTTTAGCCTAGCATGTTAAACATAAAGCAGGAAACTAAATCATTCACACAACACATAGACATATTGAATGATTAATGATAAGTAATCGTACTTGACTAAAACATGGATTAAAGGTAGTTACAATAGGGTTTTAAGGCCCTAAAAACGACCTTAAAAGCTGCTAGAATGATTAGTGTTTATCTCCCTAAAAATATACAAAGTAACACACTTAAAACCCTAATTTCGGTTTAATATATATAGGAAAATCGCTGCGACGGCATCGCTATGAAGTCCTGACGCCGTCGACACGTAGATGATTCTAGATCCTCTTTTATGTTGGCCACGTATTGACGCCATCACTAGATTTTTGACACAGTCACCAGATAGATCACGGCGGCGTCGCTTTATGCCTGCGACGTCATCTCCACGCAATGTATGCATAAATCTTCAAGAGATTTGGTGTAGGTCCGTAATCTTGTCCGTTTCTTATCCAAATGAGCAAAAGTTACGTGTATTTCCTTCAAATGCCATCCAAGTGCTAAAAACCTGAAAACAAATGATTAAGCACATAATCTAGGCATATTTGCATGATTTAAGGGGTTAAATGACCCTAAAATAGTGTATAAAATGACACCTCATCATATCATGTTCTTCCAAACAATACGACATATTCTGCAAAATCAATACGACGTACTGACCTTCAACAGATCCATATGGCTTATTTAAATTAATTGAATATGGCGTATCGACCACCTGATATAATAGCAGCCGTAATTTTTGGTATTTGATTTCCTGTTTTATGTGTTCTCTCCCCTAAAGGCACATCCTATTGACCGTTTGTGCTTATTCTTGGGAAACCATTTGACGAAGAAAAGAATCTCAATGGTAAAACCTATTCTAGACAAAGCTCGTGCTGAACAGTATCTTGCTGAACTAAAAACCAACCGTAATGTGAAATTTGAAATCAGCAAGGAATTATTAACTAAGCTACATAATAATGCTTACAACAGAAGGGTTGAGGAAGACGGGATCGACCACATTGCTAAATTTCTTGAGATCCTCGATTAGATCAAAATAGCCAATGTGGACCTTTTTCAACTTCACATAAAGGTTTTCCCTCTCTCACTTGCCGGGGACGCGAGAAAATGGTGGATGAACAAGGGAGATGGCAAAATAAACACTTGGGAAGAGCTAGTAAAGAGATTTTTCGGTAAATTATATCCCATATCCTGTGCTAGCAATTATGATAGAATGTACGATGATGATGAAGAAGGTCGTAATTCACTCGAATTCATAACTTGGATGAATTTAAAATTCAAAGACCATAAAAAAGTGGATGAAACGACTAAACACGCATTATTGCATTCTTGGATAGAAGTAGGTAAGAATGAAGGAATAATGGATGACATCATATCAAGCGACGATGAATGGGAAGAGTCAGACTACAAGAACCATCCTAACACTAATGATGACTCATTCCTAGAACCTTATTTGGACGGTCATAACAAAAATACAAAACAAAGTGAGCGTAACCATATGAAGTGTAATTGAAACACAAGTGAACTAGAAAAAGCACCCTACCTAAATAATATGAAAGATGCGCAACCCAATGGAAGGATGTGCAAGACCGAGAAGTTTGAAGTTATAAAGTATTCGTTAGGACCTAACGAAGAATACGTTGCTATAAACAATTGTGGGTGCAACACATGGAAAAGAAGTAAAGATAGTTTTTCTCACATCCACCAAGAGATTTTTTGAAAATGACGAGAAGGGTAGACGGTGACAAGAATGATGATGAATGAAGCTGGAAGGAAAAAGTCTAACTTAAAGACTGGCTGAAAGAAAAGTGCTTACCGGGAGATAACCCGACTGTTTTTAATTGTTTGTCATTTGTAATTTTAAATTGTTTGTCGTGTCTGTCTTCCCAGACATTCCATACGGCGTATTGAACCCCTTTGGATACGGCGTATGGACCTGTCTGGACGTTATCAGTCCTTTATATTATGCACTTAAATTCGTGCAACTTTAAACAAATTTTTTTATACAGGATGCAATACGGCATATCCTTAGGTTTGGGATACGGCGTATTGACTCCCTATATAGTATGTGTGTTTATTTTTTTCTGCATTGTAACCATTGTAAAACCGAGATAGGAATTGCACGTTTTGTCTTCTAAACTTTTATGCAGGACCGTGCTGTAAAGAAATCGATGAATTGGTGATGGTATACTCTGGAAAAATGACTCGTGTTGAACTCATACGGGCATTTTGCGCCCTTCAACACACTTTTATGCTCAAGAACACAAATTGAGGAGAATCATCCTAAACAAAATAACAAGGGAGTTCTCAATTCTAATTTATGTTCCATTTCTATTAAAGTTTTTATCTTATACATCAAGGGACATTGTATAACTTAAGTAGGGGATGGAGAATTTAAATGCCTACTTGTCCCTCATTTTACAAATAATATGCTATATGCTTAAATTATGCCAAATTTAATTTTTTTAGCATACTTTTGTAAAAATTACTAGTTACATAACCTCGCGCACAATAACCCTTAATATCAAATTGTGAGAATTAAGCTTATTCTGTTTCCAAACGTTTACCAAAAATTCCACAAAATTATGAGTGTGCCAGTGATGTAGTGGATTTTAGAACTTGGCTTGGTATATCACTCGAGACCACAATGATGAGTACTATGGACTTAGATGGAGTAACATGTTTAACTGGTAAATTTTCTAGGAATACACCAAAAAGCCTATATGTTGTGTTATTAACTAACTACACTAGTTAGTTAACCCTCGTATAACCCTTTTTTTACTCTCACTATAAGAGTAAGAAACCCCTAGAAAAAACAGGTTGAGCCATTCTTGTCTTTTTCAAACCAAATGTCTATTTCATTACACATTTACACCTTAGCCTACCCTGTATATTAAGCCTATTTAATCAAAGTTGTTGGTTGCTTTTGTGTAAAGTTTTTGTTGGGAATTATACTTTGAGTTGATCATGACAAAACATATTAAAGATGGAGGACCTACAAGACAAAGCTGGAATAACATTAATGTTGATTGAAGATTAGTCAAACAGTATTTAATGCTCAGCTAAAAGATAAAGATCAACATTAATGCTGATTAAAGATTAGACAAATAGTATTTAATGCTGATTTATAGTTTCCTAATTTTTGATCTTATCTTGTCTTGTAAACCCTAACCCCTCTAGTATATAAAGAGGGGTAGGCGTCTAGGTTAGATATATTCATTTTTTATAGCAGACTTCTCCAATAAGAGTCTAGACGCTTTATAAAGCGAGTTTTAAGTATTTAGCTAGTTAGTTTCTTTATCATGTTTGAATAAAGAAAACTTTATTAGTAATGTTGATTGTATTCTTATTTCATATTCCGTTGTGCTTAATCAATCAATGTTATTCATACCCTAGTTGAGTCCAGATTCTTGGATTTAACAGTTTTGTAGTTCCAGTGTCAAAGTAAAATTTTCTATCTCGGGTTAGGTCGAGAAATTGCACAATGCAATAGGAATGTAAAAGTATGTATCTCTGTATTTTGCTACTTTTTCACTATTTTTCAAGTCGAAGATGAAGTGTTTAAATAAAAATTATCCGGACGAATTATGATGGTGAAGACGGTGAAATTACATGGAGATTCGTATTGTTATGAAAAAAATGGAAAAATAGAAAACCGCAGCAAAAAAGAAGGAAAGAATGAAGATAGTCGGTTCATTGAGCTTAAGCCGATAAATTACTTGGAGGATCGATTATTCGTTGATACGTTGTAAAAATCAACGATGTATAGTTTTATACTAAAATACTATATCACCACTTGCCTTGTAAAAGTATGTATAAATTGGGATGATTGGGAAGTTGACCGTTATGGGAACGCCAACTTAGGTTGTCTTTGTCATTCTATGATCGAGACGTTTGTATATATTTCTGAGTCTTTATCATGGAACGGTCGGGAAAGTTACTAGAAACTATATACCTTATTTGCTCAGGCTTAATCTATTTGTTTTGTGAATTTTATTTAACAATAATTTATTTCCCTTTTCTAACAATTAACCATAGGTTTTACTTAAACGAGGATGAGATCGAGTCATACATGTCTATTCCGTCGTTACGGCCATGTATGTATGACTCAGCCACCTTGTTGGTTTATTACTTTTGGTGAAAGTTAAAAGATCCATACCCTATATCATTCTTTGTCCTAACCCTTGGTTAAACTCAAATGAGGAAGTGATCGAACCACACATGTCTATTCCATCGTTACGGCCATGTATGTGTGATTCAGCTGCCTTGTTGGTGTGGTAATTTTGGTGAAAGATTGTTAGAGTGATCAACCCATTAAGCCTACTAACCCAATTTCCCTTTTTGAACTTGTTACTCCTTAGCTCTAGTGGTGGAGATGTGTATCCTTGCCAAGCATATGATAGAAAACTAATCACGACCGAGCAATTGAGCGTACCTATTAAATGTTACACCCTAGATTAGTTGAGTGATCTGAGTGTTTTTATTTCCCATATTTCGTGAGGTGCTTGGTTTTGTACAAGTGATTAAACGAAAGAATGCTTAAAGGAAAAATCCTTAACTTCGGTTAGGATACATTTTCAATAAATCTCTAGTGTCTACTTGAGGACAAGTAGGATTCAAGTGGGGGGATAGTTGATGACATCAAATAACGTTAATTTTATAGCATCATTTATCCCAAGTAAATTACCCACTTTTATATAATTATTGCAAGAATTGTTACTTAATTGCTTAAAGTTGTTAATTGCAGTAATTATGGAGTACATTGTGAAGACAAGCTAAAAGGCGCACATTTTGGAGCTTAAATGATGATATTTGAAGATTGCTTATTTCTGACTATATACACCATATCCAGCAAAGAAGATACGGCATATCATCACACAAAAATACCTCAAACACAAGAGCACCAAACCACATTTTGGGACTTAAAAGGTTAAGTCAGCGACTAGCTGAGACCATGAATATATTCTGCGTAACAAGCGACTATGACTTTGTCCCGCCAACAAAATAAAGAAAATGCAACACTAACGTCGTACCAATACCCCTAAACGCCTCCAACCGTCACGAACGTAATATTGAACCTCAATATACCTGAATAGCAGCTCTCCACAACACGACTAACCACATCAGCCTGGACCATAATAACAAAACAACACAATCTATAACTTTCATAACATCGAATAGCTGCTACAACACTACAAACAAAATTAAACTTCTATCTAGAGAATCCTTATGAATTTATTAAGCTAACAGTCAGTTCGACGTCACATCCAAACTAAACCTCTCAGCGCGTTATACACCACCCCTATCGTACATCTCTCTATGCTCTAACTCAGCGAGACATAATACAAAAACTCATCAAGACATCACAACCGTAATACATCATCTATCTCACTCACTACATCATCTACGAGTATTTCTCTATTCATAAAAATAATATCAGCGTGGTAGCATACTTAATAATATAATTCATATTGCTAACATACAAGTTCAAACAATGTATTAACAAATTACATATAAATAAAAAAACTCATTAACATAAAAATTATTCTTATTCGCGAATGAGAGCTATCAACGATATACAGCTTCTTAACAATACAGAATTAAGCTTATGAACAACTGAGGGAGTATGTTAGCGATTTAATATACAAAGCCCATCACCAATATCCTAACACTATAAAACGTAATACACGCCACAGTAAACACTACAATTTGTTTGGTTTTATGATTCTATACACATCAACCCACCTCCAGACTTGAGCTCATGTGCCTTATGATATGACATAAATGTGTGCGCGCACCCTGCAGGGATACTCTGTAAAGAATCACATACACTACATATCCCAGGTCACAGTCTATTTACAATCCCCTTCTATGAGCGGCGCAGAATCGGCAATTATACCAATGTCAACATTAACAACTAGAGCGGCGCTCGACGTACCACTTAGTACAACTCCAATTACCGTGAACCTACCAGTGATAACAATAATAAACCTTGAATGCTAAAAAAATGCGCTAAGCACCAATCTAGGGTTAAGTATTATACAACAGCATTAACACACAATAACATCTACAAGCTATCCTATAGTTCACTAATTCGAGATAAAATCTGCAAATCACTATATCTGGCAACTTTATGCGATACCTGGGCTAAAGCTTTCTCTACAGTACCCCCCCCAACATCCCACCTCCACCAAAATCTTCTTGGAGGCAATAGATTGTGTTCAATTTACATGTCACAAACTAAATAATTGTCTGCGCTTCCCAGTTCACCAAAGCCTAGAATCCACGCTCAACTCACACTTATCCTAGTCTCTTATAAGATGGACAAAAAGAACCACTAAACCCCCCAATCCAAATCAAACCAAGTATTTATGCGACACAACAAGCGCGACACTCAGACCCCCCGTAGCTGCCCCGGGGCATATTTGTTCTAATTCAAAATTAAAGCATCAAAACGCATGATCCTTCATAATAGGTGGTCTCATATAACCTTCCAATTAAAGCACAAACATTTCATTCATACACTCATTTTTTTAAAATAAACAGAAACATTATATCTCTCCCACTAATTCTGACGAACGACAAGGAAGAAGAAAAACACGAAAAATTTTAAGAAGATTTCATCAAGAACCGAATAGAAAAACCGAGGATTCGCACATAGGAACTTGTAGATATCTCATTGTTTTCATCCCTTATATATATGCGAACCCACAAACATCCCTCGTCTCTATCGCGCTAGTCGCATAAGAGCATAACAAAGGGCATATTTAGAGGTTTTTAATGCTTATGTCAATACGCCATGTACAAATGTTAAATATCGCGGGTACAACAGTTTGTTTTTTGTGGCTTGGGCTGGTCCCAATAAGGGTCGCGCATTGTTTGTGTGGTCCAATGCCTTAGGCCTGCCCCCCGGAATTTGCGCGTTTAAAGCCCCCTTTAGCAGGCCCCCATTTGATTGATTTGAGACATATTACTCTGGTCTACAATCCACCATTCCCTGCGAACATCATCTTAATCCATCCCGCCACCCCGACTACCGCGCTCACCAATCATGATATTGAGGGGGGGGGGGGGGGGTGGGGGGGGAGAGGGCGGAGTGATGTGTATAGGCTTTATTTTGGGAGAGTGAGTGTCGGGGGGGGGGGGGGGGGGTTAGTTTTTTTGGCTTTATATTTTATTGTGATAAAGCTTATTAACTATTGGTTTTCCCCCCTCCCTTTTCTTTCCGACTATATACTAAAAGCCTTATGGCTTATTGTTTGGGGTTTCCTCCCCCCCCGGGTTTTCGTCTCCCCCCCCCTCCCCGTCTTATATTCAAAAAAGCTTAAGGCTTATGTGTATTTGGTTTTCGCATAATTAAAAATGCTAAAATTTGGCTTATTTTGGATATCGGATTCTATAAATAAATAATATTGGACTAATAAGCTTAAAAATATGTTATTGGATAACCCAGCCCATGGCAGTCTGAGATTTAGCACTAAAACTTAACATTCCGCATACCCCCCCGCAAAATAGGGGCAAACGGTCCAATAAGGTGTATTTGGATTCTATATTGTTGGGACTTAAAGTAAACGCGTGTATGGACTCAAGAAGTTTTGCTACGTTCTAAATACTTAAAAGACCATAATATGCCTAAAAAATGCCTACTAACAAGTAAATGAAAAAAGAAGACATAATAAAATGGATCTAAAGGATTTGTGTTGAACTAAGAGGATATTTTTTGTTAGACTTGTCTAATGTAAAGGGGTTATTTATTTTTTGCTAACGGTTTGATAAAAACGTGTTGAAGATATTGTTTGTGTTATGTCGCAAAAAAAAAACGACGTGTTTGTAAAAAGAGTGTTTTGGGGATTAAGGATTACGGAGAGACCTTGAAAAGGTCATAAAGAACGTACGACCGGGTCATCCGAATTTTCAAAAAAAATTCAAAAAAAAAAATTTAAACATCTTAGAAAACATTTTCTTAAAAGGGATAAAATTGTTATCAAGATTTAAAATAAAAATATGTAATATATAATAAAATAAACAATTGACATGAAAAATTTAAATGCAAGAAGACCAAAGACGTAAAGAAGAATTTTTCAAACAACAAAAGAGAATAACAAATAAATATCACCAAGCATTTTAATATTTTATAATCGTTGTGTCCGATTTTAAAAGTGTGAGGAAGATAGAAGGATGATTTAAAGGAAGTGTAGTAGTGTCGAGAGTAAAGCTAGGTTCATAGGACAAACTTATAACGAGACGTTTTAGAATAAAACCCTACCCCGTTAGGTCCGATAATAGGACGAAAAAATAATAAAAATTTATTATTTTATTTAAAAGTATTAAGTATTTATATATATATATATATATATATATATATATATATATATATATATATATCGTACCGATTACGGAAATGTAGATTATTTATCTTCGGCTTTCGAGCTCTTGCTCATTTCTTTTATTCAGATTTCCTTGGAGTATTTTGGTTGATTGTATCGTTAGGTGTTCGAGCTATATTGTATTGATGTCGTACTTTGCCCATGTATTTTTGAGTCATTTTCGCGTTATTACCACACAACCATAATATGAGATAAAGTTTTGATAACGAGACAAAGTCTTAGTAATGAGACGACGATTTTTGTAATAAGTGATCGGTGTGAGATAACGAGTTTGGAATGATATAAAATTGAAATGGGATTTTGGGATGAAAATGAGGATTTTGCGTGATTAAAGACGAACACTTGTACAATAAGTTAATTTTGTACGAGTATTAATAAAGTGAGTATATATTAGGTCGTTGCTGGGTACCATTGTGCGCTTGTGTAGAGATTGTTTGTGCTTTGCCTTATTTGAGATTGTGCGGTTGCTTTTGATTGCTGATTGAGATGAGTTCTTCTAACACCCTCAAATCTGAGTACGCAGCGGAATGTTGAATATCCGAGGGCGTTACATTAACGGATCAATAGCACAAGATCTGAGAACGACTACTAAATGTGTCGTTTGAAAAAGATACATTGGATTAATAAAATACTTGTTTGTTACATAAGCACATGGCTTCAAATTGTTCAACAATATAAATAAAGATTTCCGGTTATATAACAATGTCCCCAAAATGTAATAAGACCCGCAAATACTTAAGTGTTGACTCTTCACTTTGTTGACTTCCCAATGTTATCATCGACTTGTTGACTCTTCAATTATTGACTTCCAATGTATCATCGCACCTCGTGCCTTATTGACCTGAAAAACATGCTTAAAACGTCAACATAAAGTTGGTGAATTCATAGGTTTATGTGAATCAATAGTAGGACCCAAGATTTCCAAGTGTATGATTAAGCAACAAATGCAAACATCATAAAAAGTAATTACATTTTCCTAAGCTCATGACACTAAAGCTCGACATATATGAATGCAAATACATTTGCCAACAAGTGTCCGTAAATGATGTGCTAACCCCGCACCATCCCATATTTGACATGGTATGCGTTCGTTCCCGGTGATAGCTAGTCACCCAAACGGGGATTGTTAATCCCTAATAGATCTACTCATAACATTCGCGCCCACATAATGTAATTCCCAATCACATCTATGCAATTAACAGTTCGTGATCATGGACATAATGGGTTATGGTAACTTAGGCAAACACGTAATCATGGTATAAAATGTACACTTCCGACCAATTTGTAAAACAAGCATGTTCTCACCCCAAGGATGTAAATCATTTAAATAACAGTAAAACATTGGGCTATGAACTCACCTTAGAAGGTAGTCATCTGATTGATATTATATATCCAAGCAGGTAGTGAATCACACCGTCAATTACCTAAGTAAATACAGTAAAGTCTTAATCTATATATTTAGGCTAACGACTCAATGTATAAACTATAACAATTTCTAGTTTATATATAATGTTATCACTTGTGTGGTGGTGTACACATTTATTGTATTCGTTTTCCTCGTTTGCTCTTGGGAAGGTGTACGACTATATACTTTTAAGTTTACAAGGTGTTTAAGTATTAATAATAAATACACCTATTTATCATTCGCGTGACTTTAGTTATATAAGTATCCGTATTATATCACGACTAGTCCGATACCATAAGTGTTTATTTAAATCACTTAATTATATAAAATACCCTTAGGTTTTCATTATTGGCAAAAACAGTCCTTATAGTTTAAAATAGAATATTTACCGTTTACACCCCTGAGTTTCCATATTGATACGTTTAGTCCCTCTATTTTACAAAAATTACATTTTTGGTTCTTATGAGTTTCAAACAGTCCCTTAAGTTCAGGAATGTCAAAAACAGTATTATTAATACACTAGCAGTATTAACAATATGCTAGCAGTACTAACTCTGCTAGCAGTACTGAGCAGTACTAACTTCTGCTAGCAGTACTAACTCTGCTAGCAGTACTAACTTCTGCTAACAGTACTAACTTCTTAAGCCTGGCAGTATTAACTTCTAATTTAGCTCGTATCATACAACCCATTAGTGAGTTACAAATTCGTTAGAGTTTGTTTGAGCTCGTGTTGGACACAAGAAAGTTCAGGAATGTCAAAAACAGTATTATTTATACACTAGCAGTATTAACAATATGCTAGCAGTACTAACTCTACTAGCAGTACTAACTTCTGCTAGCAGTACTAACTCTGCTAGCAGTACTAACTTCTGCTAGCAGTACTAACCCTGCTAGCAGTACTAACGTCTCATATACGTTCCCAAGCCATAGCACTTCGTTTACGACAAAAGTTTACGTGTGGTTTTTATTTCAATTCGTGTATAAGGGTTTTGTTCGCGTTAGAGTCTAAGCTTTCATGTAAACGAATCATTTAAGTCCTTGTTGTCGTTAAATCACTTTGTACATGCGTTTTATTAGTTTCTTGCACCACACAAGTGTAACACACATGATCATATTTACGTGAACCATGCATGAGGCGTACCATGCATGTTCACGCACACTTTACATGTTAAGCACAAATAATTTCGATCATCACAACTAGATACGAATAGAAATGGACGGTATAGGACATGTAAAGCTTAATTCGAGACTTACAAAGGGTCCTAGTGTCTTGTGATGAGTTAGGCAAGCAACTAGCTTCGTGTACACACCCGCGTGTGTATTCAACCCAAGCTTCAAAGCTTTCTATACCCCTCGTATGACCTTAGCCGTGCTTAGGACGAATTTAGGGTGCGTGTAGGCTTGGTTTTGGTGTAACCCGATTGTAAAAGAGGGAGGTGATAAGTTTAGTTTGCTTGAGAGAGTTTGGAGTGTGTGTGAGTTTTAAGAGTGTAAAATGTCAAGTGTGAGTGTGTATTTATAGACAAGTGCTTAGTTAGCTTTTCTAGTCACACAACTAAACCAAACCGTGCCCTAGCTACTAGTGGTTTTGTGGTTTTGGTTAATCACACATAGTTTTGTTAAAACCACAAGGTACTATTCTTAATTACAAGATATATGTACAAGATATGCTTAGATACTTGAAATCTTGTGATGTGTGTGTGTGTCTTGTGTTTAGCCGGCTACACAAGGGAAAGAGGAGCCAAATGGTTATTAACCATTGTGTAATAGAGTAGTGGGAGACATTTAGGACTAACATTAATTAGCCATGAGATGTACATGTACTTTAGGATCATTTGGAGATTTCTAGGTATGCATATATGTATGCCGTGGGTTTTGGTAGGGAAGGAAGGATCCAAAGTGATCTCTAACCCATGTGTATTAGCTAACTAGAGACATGTTGTACAAATCTTAATTAGACTTGGATGTACATTGTACTTAGTGTAAGATTCTAGTTATACTTGTCCCATGATTCGGCTCTAGTGGGTCTTTAACACAAGAATTGATTTAATTTTGTGTTAAGGTTTTAAAAGTGGGTATTGGTTTGAGTCTAGGTAAGTCTAGGTATTTCCGGGGTATGTCCAAATGTATTTTATTGCGAAACGTAACCCTTTTACGTGACCAACAAAAAAAATTAAATACGCAAGTTACATAGTTATCTTCTTAATAATTATATATTACTTGGTTGATGTAAACCTTAATTTATTTGATGATCGTTTACATTAAATGGTTATTTCTAGTCTTCGCGATTTAGCTCAAAAGCAAAATTAAAAGTAAACATGTATCGGACTAAAACAAATAGTGACTAATAATAGGAGTCGTAAAATGACCTGAAATTGAGAAATGTTACACATCAGGTAACTTAAAGTCAGGAGACAACACAAGACATTCAGTGTCTGTGAAGAGAACCTTGTTCTTCTTGTCATACATCTGTGACACAAAAAAGAGATTGAAATACTTTAGTTCTTTCACAAAGCACACATCCTCAAAATCTAACTTTCTTGTTCTAATTTTACCTTTACCAGTGATGAAACCTTTACTACCTCCAAAAGCAACGGGCCATCATTATAGTCTTGATAATCAACAGGATAGGCCTTGTTTCCAGTCATGTGCCTAGAACATCCACTATCAATAATCCCTTTGTTCTTTAAAGCTTTGTGTGGATCATCCTGCACATGAAAAATAAGAGAAATAGTTTCTCTTAGAGACCCAAGCTATTTTTGGCTTTGGTCTGCCTAGTGGATCCTTAGAATTAACAAACTTTCTAGAATTTGATCCACTATTGTATTTATAGAATTTATTCAAATAGGTCCTCTTTGGTCTCCAAACACAATCTGCTGAGGGCTTAACAGCAGTTTTCCCAATGCCCCAACAACACTAACTGCTTTGTCTCCAGCAGTATTAACCTTTTTATTTGCAAGATTTATTTTTGGTGTTGTTGTCTTTTAAATGGCCTTCTAATAGGTGAATGAGATTTATGAAAAAACAGTTTTTGGTCTAACATCATTCACAATAGGTTTAACAGTATTAACTTTCCTGGCAGCATTAGTTAGTACTGCCTGTCTGTTAAAATTGTGTCTAGCAGTACTAATTTGGTTAGTACCGCTAGCTCTAGCAGTATTAACTGGTGTTACGCCAGTTCTAGTTAGTCTGCTGTAGGAACAAATTGGTTCTTATGATTCACTCTTTGCACATTGTTCCAAACTGGTTTATTCTCCCTTTGAACAATACCCTTACCCTTCTGTTTGTTTAATTCAACCTGTTTAGCCATTCTTTTCTCATGAAAATCAAAATCTCTTATAAGATGACTAAAACTACCACATACAAAACATGCCTTTTTAGTAAACCCATATCCCAAACCTATTTTTTTAGACATTAAACCATTCTAATCCTTTTTGTTAGGTTTAGGACTTTGACTACATGTGTTTGGTTCTATAATAGTTTGCCTGGGAGTTTTTACATGCTTGACAATATTAACAAAAGCAAAACTAGGTGTTTCCTGTTCTTTTGTGGGTAGAGACACATGTTCATCATCACTATCTGATTCATACTCCTCAATGATAGGAGCATCAGACCAGACTTTAGGTTGACTTACTACTTTGGGTTCATTGACAACTGGTTCAAGTATAGATTTAAGTATTTCTTCACTAGAATTGGATTCACAAGAATTAAAGTCACTGCTCCTAGCATCAGATTCACTAGGTTTAGATTGCTTTGGACCATATGTAAACTGAGACTCATCAATTTCAACATGAGGTCCAGACGGGATGTAAATCCCTGTCATTGGAGGAGGAACTGCATGCATCCCCTCTGCATATCTATCATTTACAAGACTATCTTCTATATCACTAGACCTATTGTAAAACATACTTTCAAAAACTTCATTTTCATAACTTAAAACACCTTTATTCATTTGATTTCCATACCCAAGCCCAGCTTTGTCCCTAACACTCATCTGACTAGTTAGCAGAATATTAAGATTTTTGAAAGAGTTTTGCCATTTTTCTACTTTAGCTTTCAATTCTTCTTTTTCTTTTTCAGCTTCTGTCAATAGTTTCTTATGATATGTGAGCACATCAGTTTTATCATCTAAATCAATTTTCATAAACCTAATCTTTTCCTCATAATAAAGTTGATTTTGTTGATGAGCAACTAAGTGTGCTTCTACTTTCTTTAAAGCTTGAGTATATGCCTGAATTTATATACTTGCATCACCAAGTTGTTCCCTCTGTTCATCGTATAATTTTTTAAGTTCAGCATAAGATTCTTTACACTCTTTTGAACTAGAAGTTACCTCAGTGTCTAAGCCTGAATTGCTATAATCCATCAAAGCATAGTTCTCTTGCTCATCTTCTGAGTGACTGGTCCAATCAACACCTTCTCCATCAAGAGTTACCAAAGCTTTAGGTTCCTCCTGTTTTCCAGGTCTCCTTCCACTGTCTTTAGCTTTATACCCAGTGTATCCAGCATCTCTCCTCCTACTATCTTGATTCACCTTAGATCTGCATTCTCTAGCAAAATGCCATGTCTTGTGACAATTGTAGCACTCGACTTTGGCCTTATCAAAGCCAACTAGTTCCTTGGCATCAAACTGTAGCTTTCTTCCTGTCTTTTTTGTAGAACTTCTTCAGTCTCATAGAAATCATGACCACTTGCCATTTTAAATCCATCTCTTCTAAATCGAACTCATCAAATTATTCCAAATCCTCATGATCCAATTGTGGACCACTGGATTGATTAGCAAAGAAGGAGTACATGAGTTCATCAGTCTATGAAGAAGAGCCTTCCCTTTGGGGGTTATGGCCAGAAGAGCTAGAAGCACCATAAGCAGTACTAACTTCATTAGTACTGCTAGTGTTCTTAGAAACAAATGCCACATTCTGCGTACTAGAAGAGGATGCAGTAGAGCCTTTAACATCAGGCTCAAAAACTCTAAGATTATTATACAGATCATCAAAACTGAGACTGTCCACTCCTGGCTTGGTCCTCATGATTAAGGAAATTTGAGACCATGCAGAAGGTAGAGACCTAAGGAACTTCTGATTTGCATCTTCAGTGGAGACTCCTGCACCATGAATCTATAGTTGACTCAGAAGACTTTGAAACCTATCATAGCCTTTATGCATCCCTTCTGAGTTTGATACAGAGAAGCCTTCAAACTGTTGCTTTAGAATATACTTTTGCATCTTCTTTGATTCATTATTGCCATAAAATCTAGATTTGATAGCTTCCCACATCTCTTTTGCATCAGTTATTTTGTGAAATTTAGCAAGATGATCTTCTGGTAAAGCCATAAGCAAGGTGGTCCTTGCTTTTCTTTCTTTTTTTCTGGCTAAAATTTCTTCTGCAGTCTTGGGAGGCAGAACCTTTATTACACCATTTGTATCAGTTGAGACACTCACAGGACCATTGCCTCTTTGTATGACTTCTCAAATAGGATAGTCTGTATGAGCCAAATAATGTTCCATTTTCATGGCCTATATATCATATTCTCCCTTCTTAAGAATAGGGAGTTTGATGGTTGAGACAGTGTGAGGGGCTTGTTGTATTGGTGTTTATGTTTTTGGGGGTGGTGGTGGTGGTGGAATCTCATCATCTGAGCCGGCCATTAAATAGATTTGTAAGGTAGAGGTTTATAACTGGAGGGTTTTAGTTCTTCTTACTCAGAGTTTCTCTATATTATAGATCTTTCTAGCCTGTTAAGGGTTGTAGCCAATATGGATAGTTCCACACAAACTACAAGAGAAACAATGACTATGAACACTATAAGTTATGCGGAAACTAACTTATAATGCTAAGAAGAACAATGAACATTAATAACTAAACTTTTATATTAATCTGCTAAAAAGATTACAGATTACTAACTATGAGATTGAGATATGTGATGAGATAGATATCTTCTCTAATGCCGTATGGTTCCTTATATACACCAAGGATAAACCCTAACAGACTTACAAAACGCGTAGAAGATAATGCATATCTTTTCCTATAATATCTCATGCATATCTCTTAAATGGTACTAACTATTAAACGGTACTAACTATTTTGTACTGACGGTACAAACTAATACTAACAGTACAAACTATAACCGTCGGTACTAACTTTATAACTAACTGTACTAAGTTAGGAAAACATAATTCCCAACAAATTTCTTTCAAGAGTTACAGGGACGGTATACATATTTGTTTGAACATCTCAAAGAAATATTTTTGTCAAGGAAGTCATTCGATACTCTTGCTGATCATCTCCAAGAAGTAATGGTCAAATCATTACCCACTATGGTTGATACGCACATTAAGGAGCAGGTGAAAAAGCAAGTTCCTAAGCAGGTCAGAGATCAAGTTCCAGTGTATGTTGCGAAAGGGTTGATTCTGGAGAGACAAAATACTAAAGAAGAGATGCAATGGATGATTGCTAAAGCCATTTTACAAGAGCGCGATAATATACAAGCTAAAATTTCCTCACAAATTCAAAAAGCTATTGATAATCAGATCCCTTCTCAGGTTGATGCGTCAGTACGAAGTTATATGTCTGGTCACGTCCTTCATGTTCACCCAGCTCAAACACAAACACTATTTGTTCCAGAATAACAATATCAACTATATCTCTCTATGAAAGACAATCCTCAATTGCAACAACAAGACATAGCAATATGGCTTGCACTTGAGATGAAGTTTAAGAATCTTTAAGTACCACAAACTACATGTAGACCCTCTGTCGTTCGCCCAAGAGATCAGGACGATCCTCATGATGATGCTCATCCTAAGGGGGAGAATAGTGCAAAGCCGCAGAAGACATTTGAGTACAAAGCGTATGTGTATGGAGAGTCATCGTCTGGACAAGTCAATGAAGAGGAACGAGGTCCTTCAACTTTAGGTAATCAAGAACAAGAAGATGATTATGATTTTTGGACTGATTCTTATGCTTCAGATGATGATGAAATTTCGTCAAAGCAAGTATCACAAGATATTAGGGAAGAAGTATCACTAACTATTGATGAAGCATATTTAAAGAAAATGGCTGATGAGATGTTGAGACAAAGATGTACTTCAGGAGATGAGCATCAATATCATATTGATCAAATGAAGAATTTCTTGCAAAATGACATTGTTTGGGAAAGTAGAAAGAAAATTCCTGTCTCTCTACATCCACGAAAGACCACACCTTTCGTTCAAAGCTGTCAAGGAGATCTTGAAGCTCCAGCACTATCTCTGATAAATCAAGACCTTTTGTATCTGAAGAAAAGAAGTTCAGGGCCTGAGAAAATCGTATTGTCACTTCACAAGTTTCTAGCAATCATCTTTAATGATGATGATATCGAAGAATAAACTTCCAGATGGGTGAATAAGTGTGTTAATAAATTTAATCCTTATGCTCGATATGGTGTTGAACATTGGAAGAATCCTCATGCAAAGATCTTCTACATAAGGAAACAAAAAGAGCCTGGAAAACCAAAGGAAGAGGTTGATTCGAACTCAAAGATCATTCAAGTTATCAAGATATACTGGGAATCGGGTCATGAACACAAGTTTGTCACAGAGATAGTTACAAGAAGAGCTAATGAGTGCATTGTGTTGATTACCGAGCCTGATTACAAGAATCTCAATAAGAATGATATTGAGGATATGTATTTGCTGATTATGAATGGAAAGGTTCCTGACTATGCAGAAATAAGGTTGCTATGGTCTTTTCCAGCTTGGAATTGAAAGTTATCAACAGAAAGTTAATCTTACTGCACCAACAATATCTTTCCCAGGAGTTGAAAAGAACAAAATGTTCTCTATCATCTATGAGCCCGTACATGGAATCATATATAAGAATAGCAAGAAAGAGAAAATGATGATGAGACATTCAGAGATTCATAAGTTTTGTGATGCAATGCTGAATAGAGTACTAAAATGATTAAAGAGTTATAATAATAATGTGAAGTATGGCTATGTACAAAGAGAACTCACCAATGATGAAGTTGAGTATCTAAAATTGTTTGAAGAAGAGATTAAAGTTAGATTGAAGTATCATAATCAAATGAGAAGATGGGAGATGTATGTGAATGAAAGACCACTTGGACCTCGAAGAGAACGCCCATAATAATCAACCCTTAAGGGGAGATTGTTAGGTTTATAAAAAGTGTCGATTATGTGGTTTAGTTATATTTAGTTAATAGTCTTTATTATGTTTAGTATAAAGTAGCTTGTAATAAGGTATATTATGCTAAAAGAAAGAAATAGCATAATTACCAAAGATTAAGGACTAGAAGTGAAAAATAAAGGAAGGGAAGGCTCCTTCCTTCTCTTATAAATACCCCTCTAATCATCATTAGAGGGTGATGCTTTAGTAATAAACATTATTATAGTTAGTTAGTTTAGCTTAATTCCAAAATTTCAGCATCTAGAACTTAAACATAAGCTGTTTAGCTTATAAAAAAAAGCTCCAAACTGTTTCATTAGACCTTGCACTTTTTCATCCTCATTTTCTTTCTAAATTTGTTAAGAACAGGTTAATTTTAGCTTAAATTCATTTAGTACACATTTTAAGCTACAAATAGCATCTTCTGTTTTTAAGTTTCATTTCATTTTTATCAAATAATAAGCTCAATATAAGCCAAAATCTAAAAAGTCTATAAAACACATAGTTTCTGTGACAGAAACTAAAATGCTTATTTTGTAGCTTATTCTGTTGTTACAAGTAGATAGTGCCTTTATTAAAGTTGTTTAGTATAAGCTCCTTAGCAACTTTGTAGTTTTAAGTTTCTTCTGAAAAGCACTTTTTAATAAGTCAAAATAAGCTGATATCGCAGGGTTCGTTTTGTACTTTTCTTAAACTTCAAGGTTACCAGTTTTAACTATAGTGTAAATTTACTATAATTAGCCCGCCTACCCTGTTCTTTCTTTTATTACATTTCCTACCCTGTCTTTCCTATTTTCTTTTAATTTTCCTTTTTATTATTAATAGTATTATTAGTAATTAGGGTAGATTTTTAATAAATCCAATTAGTTGAAAAATAAAAAGTAGAAATTAGGGCTTTTATTTTTTATAACTTTCTGCACCTTTGTAGTTTCTAAAAACCATTTTTTTATATTTTTCCAATTAATTTTGTATTTTCTAGAAATTAAAATAGAATTTAGATAATTACTTTTTCTTAGATAAATCATAAAAAATAGAAAAATAGTTGAAAAATTAAAATTCTTTTTGCATTAATTTTCATTTTAAATCTAGTATTTTTGAAAAATAAAAGAAAAATTTTAGTGTTAATTTTTAGAAAAAGTTTATTTTTGATAAATCATTAAATCTTAGAAAAATCATAAAAAATTCAAAAATACATAAAAAATTCTAATTCTTTTTCCTAAAATTTTCATTTTAAATTTGTGATTTTTAGGTATTAAATTTGTTAAAAGTTGTGTTTTAGTTTTTAAATTTCAGTTTTAGCTCGCGTTTAATTCGATTTGTGCATTTAATTTTCGTGCTAGTTAATTGTTTTTCAATTCTTGCTATTACATTTGTAGTGTAATCAACAAATCAAATATCCTTTACTATTCTAAACTCGAATCCGAATCATTCTTAAATTCTCAATTCACGATTTCGTTGGGACACGACCCGAGTTGTACAATACTTCCCGGATAAAAATATACGAATTGTGTTTTCTTTTGTGAGATTTTTACCTTATATTTCTCTTGGTTGAGAAGTATTTTGGAAAGAATTCTTACGAGATTTAATACTATATACGTATATTGAATTTGTTTTACCACAACCAAATTTTGGCGCCGTTGCCGGGGAATACTCAAGGTACACATGGGTTCACTTTCTCAGAAAGAAGAGTCGGGCAGCTGATATGATCATGTCTTTTATCAGGATGGTTGAGAATCAAATGATGTCAAAATGAAACAGATCAAAAGTGATAATGGGATTGAGTTTAGAAATTTTGAACTTGAGAATTTTTGTAATGAGAAAGGAATTTCTCAAAACTTCTCTTCTCACTATACACCTGAACAAAATGGTGTAGCTTAAAGGAAGAATAAAACTCTCATTGAGGCTGCTAGAACAATGTTGAATGACTTAGTACTCTCTAAGCATTTATGAACTGAAGCAGTCAGGATTTCTGCTATACTCAAAATAGATCAATCATTGTCAAAAGACATGATAATACTCCCTATGAAATATTTAGAGAAAGGATCCTTGACATCGACTACTTTTATGTGTTTGGATGTCCTATGTTTATTTATAATCACAAGGATCATTTAGGAAAATTTGATGCAAAGGCTGATGATGGATACTTTATAGGATACTCCTTTATCTCTAAAGCCTTCAGAGTCTTTAATACTAGAAGACAACAAATAGAGGAGACTTATCATGTTACCTTGATGAGAGTATGGAAGCCATCAGATTTACAAACACCTCAGTAGATGAAATTAGAATTGATGATTCATCTAGATATACTCCTAATTAATTTCTTCATGATGAAGACCCATCTAGACAATATCAAGAAAATTATGATATTTCATACTACATCACTCCCCATAATCATTCACTTACTGAACTCATAAAAGACACTCATGTCCCTAAAGTGATTACTCCAAATGAGCAAAATATACCTCACACTAAGGATGTTAAAGGTCTTCCTAACCAAATAAACACTGAAGAGACACAAGAACAAACAGTTCATAATGAACAAATTAACTATCAACCTAGTGAAGAACCTTCAAGGAACAACACTGGAACCTCAGTACCCATTACTGAACTTTCAGTCCCTGAAGTGACTCAGTCTCAAATCACTCATCATGCATCTACAAGTTCACATCATGCTCTTCTTGATAGATGGTCAAGAGATCAACACATTGAACTTATGAACATCATTGGTGAACCCATTGAAGGCATGATTACAAGAAGCATGGCTGCCAAATTGACAGTTGCCTCAGCAAGTGAATGCCTATTTGCTGACTTTCTCTCTGAGAGTGAACCTAAACAGGTATCTGCGCACTGAAACCTCCAGAGTGGGTTGATGCAATGCAAGAAGAATTGAATAATTTCTATAGAAATAAAGTTTGGACACTTGCTCCACTCCCTATAGGAAAATAGCCATTAGTTAAAAATAGGTGTTCAGGGACAAGAAAGATGAACTTGGAACTGTTACAAGAAACAAAGCAAAATTCGTTACTCAGGTTTATAGTCAAGAGCAAGAAATTGACTATGATGAAACCTTTGTACTAGCTCAAGAATGGAAGTCATCAGGATCTTCCTTGCCTTTGCCACCTACATGAACTTCAAAGTCTTTTAGATGGATGTCAAAAGTGCCTTCCTAAATGGAAAACTTAACGAAAAAGTTTATGTTAAAAAACCTCCTGGTTTTGAAAGTAGTGAATTACTTGACTATGTATGTAAGCTTGATAAAGCCCTCTATGGACTGAAACAAGCACTAAGGGCATGGTATGAGACCTTATCTACCTTTCTCATTTAGAACAAGTTTGTCAGAGGAAGAATTGGCAACACCTTGTTCATCTTTAAAACCAAAGGAGATGTCTTACTTGTCCAAGTATATGTGGATGATATCATATTTGGCTTAACAAATTACAAACTTTGTAAGCAGTTTGAAAAACTGATGAAAAGGAAGTTTGAAATGAGTATCATGGGTGACTCACCTACTTTCTTGGATTTCAAATCAAGCAGGATGACAAAGGAATATCCATTTGTCAAGAAAAGTACACAAGGGACTTACTGAAGATATATGAGATTTTTGATAGTTCTTTAGTGAAGACACCTATGGTTCCTCCAAACAACCTAGGTATTGACCTTTCTAGTAAACCAATAAATGAGACCTTATATAGAGAAATGATTGGGTCCCTGATGTACTTAACTGCAAGTCGGCCAGATATTCAATTCTCATTATGTCTATGTGCAAGATATTAGGCCAATCCAAAAAAATCACATCTCATTGTTGTGAAAAGAATCTTTATGTACCTGAAAGGTACTCCATCTCTTAGTCGATGGTATTCAAAATGCTCAGGATTTGATCTTAAAGGATACTTAGACTCAGACCAAGTTAGTTGCAACATGGACAGACTAGGCACCATAGGTGCCTATCAAATGCTTAGAGGCAAGTTGGTGTGTTGGAGTGCAAAGAAATAGCAATAGGTGGCTATGTCCTCTGCTGAGGATGAATTTGTTGCTGCTGCTAGGTGTTGTACAAACATTCTTTGGATAAAAAGTCAACTCAGTGACTATGACATTAATTACAAGATGGTACCAATCTTTTGTGACAACACTAGTGCCATTGCCTTATCCAACAATCGTGTTTTTCATTCAAGAACCAACCATATTGATATAAGGTACCATTTTATTAGGGACCATATCCTAAAAAGTGATATTGAATTACACTTCATCCCCACTGAGTATCAGTTAGCTGATATCTTTACAAAGCCCTTGGATGAACCTACTTTCACAAGACTAAAAGCAAAATTAGGCATGTTAAACATTGATTAATCAGTCACTCTGATTAATCATGTTCAGTATGGTGTAAATATTCTCTTCTCCCTGAAACCCTCTCACTGATAACATATATGAACCCCATGACACTGAGGAATACATTAAATGAAGTAACTAAATTTTCTAAGTCTTTAGTTACTTAATGTCCTAGGTTGGTGACTAAACATATTATATAAGGAACAAATATCCTTTATCTAACTGTCATCCAACAGTCATGGGTCCCACACATCCCACATTCACCCACTAAGCATTTCATGCTCACTCTCAAACATATTATCCCTTCCTAATGTGTCCTTTCAATGACTAAACCCATGTCATGCCTGTAAAAGTGCATGACATAATAACGGCTACATAGTTTCTGTAAAAGACAGAATTGTGATAGTTGAGTATGATAGCATTTAATGCGGATAACAAATTGTTTTCAAATGTATTTTCAAAATAATTTTGATATCAAATCCTTTTTAAAACCTCACCTATAAATACCCCATCAAAAACAAAGAAACACACACAAAATTTCAAAAGCAGGTAAACTCTGCAAAAAATTTCTCTCATCAAATCTATGAGTGTTCTTCATTCTTTGATAAGCTTTCTTCATTAGTATATCAAATACGCATCAGCGATATAAGTTATCCAACTTAGTGACCATCCGTCTTGATAAAGTATCAAAACACGCGTCAATGATCTTGGTTGGATTCGACCTTGTGACCAACTATTTTTTATACATTTGCCATTGCCCTTTTCAAAACCTTACAATGGCAATTTCCAAGCAATAATCTATGCACCTTAAGCTAGGGACATGATTATTGAGTCTGTCCAGTTTAAAAGCAATTACTTTGTGAGAAATTTCAGTTACCCACAAAGTGTCCCAGCCTACAAAAACATTTGCAAATATTTAAGAAACTGCTTTTTTCTCAGGCTTTTTCACAAACACCATCAGTGCTATATCAAAACTACCTCAGGGAGTTTTGGTGTACTGTTGAGGTTTCTGGAGCACTCCCTAAGAAGGGAAAAAAGGCCAAGACCAAAAAGACCATCCTGATACCGACCACACTGAAACTCAATCAACAGAAAGTGCCATCAGAGGCCACTGATACATTACAATCAGTTTCCTCGGGTCAAAGTACTAACCCCTAAGATACAGAGGGACACATACAACCCGCTGTTATGGGATTGCCTTCCACCATTGATGAGGACATTTCTTACATCATCACTTTTGTCTAAGGTAAACCCCATTGATCCCAAAGATTCGAATGGAAACATACACCCTACTAATAAGGGATTGCCTGCCACCAATCCTGATGAGGGCACTCGTAAATCACAACCTTTGCTTGAGGGAACAACCATTGATCCCAAAGACTCAGAGGGAAATACACAACCCGCTGATAAGGGATTGCCTTCCATGGTTACCGATCAATCAGGGGCCGACACTAAGTACCAGAGGGATCAAACCCAATCCACTTAATTTAAGGTGTCGGACCCTGACCACAACAAAGAAAAGACTTCTTCTGAAGTGGAGCCGAATACTGACCATATTATACTTCAGACATATGGTGACTTGCATATGCTAATAAAAGACTCAGAAGATGAACTTCAAGATATCAGTGATGAGGAAATATATGAGGTTGGGGAAGAGATGGATGAAGAGGAACAACATCCCGTTGATGAAGAAACCCAACCTCTCTCTCAACCGAACAACCACATATAGAAGAGGAGCCGCAACCCAATATACATCATTCCTTTAAACCTTCAAAGGTAAACTCACCTTTTCTACATATATCACCAGAGCCCTCCCCTAAGGCATCAGAGAACCCAAAGAAGTCTAAGAAAAGAAGAGTTAGAAGATCTCAACCCGACCCCTCTAAGGCATCCAAGAAACCTAAACGGTCCAATTCTGAGTCTTCTTCAGGCTCTCTGGACTTCAAAGCCATTGATAACAATGTTCCTACCACTAAAAGAGTTATGTCTAAAACTCTTAAAGGATTCTCATCATTCCTCTATGCTCAGCTATCTAAAGATAATGGGCTAAACATGAAGAAGTTGCAGCCTTTTATACTGATCTCAGGGCTGTAGTGGAAGAATATACTAAAGAGAATGCTGATCACAAGACCCAGACTGATACATCAATGAGCAATACTATGGACCTCATTGACAAGATCAATAAATCTAGGGTCGATGAACGTTCAACTCTTCTTAAGTCTTTGAATAGGGTCTTTGAAACTCTTGAAGTTGACTTAGCTCTGAAGGAAGCCATTCAAGCTATGGCAGAAACAAACACCACTACCTCTAGCAACATCACTGGTCTTACTAAGCTTTTAAGGAATGCAAACTTGCAAGAGCTCATGACTCACTTGAATGCCTTTCAGACATCTATCAACTCTCTTCGATCTTAGTGTGCAAGCATATCAGAATCACTTAAAGAAGACCTTGAGTTCAATTTGAGATTACTCAAAGCTGCTGAAGGCTATAGACAAAACTCTGCAAGACTCACTGAGATTTCCAGCAGTCTGAAGGAGTTAATTTTCACCATTGAGAACACTCAAGTCACCATACAGTCTAACATTTCCTCTATCAAGACTAACACATCTACCATGAAGGAGATGGTGACTGAGATGTTTAATGCTTTTAGGGATTTTCAACATCCACCCCTCAAGTAGTACTGCTATACCAACAATCACACCCTTTGAAGCTACTACAACTGTTAGGGGGAGAATTCTAAGAAGAAAGTCGTTGTTTGGAAAAAACCTTCCTCTTACACTGAGGGGGGGTCACTAAAAATGGTCACTAAAGCAAAAGAGCCCGAGGTTACTGAAGATAATAAGGAGCATGAACATGAACCTCAGGACACTAAGCCAATTCCAATTACCATTGTGAGGTCAATAACCAAGACTATTCGCGAAATTGAAATCATTGAGCCATCATCTAGGCCTCAGCTCACTGATCCCATTCTTGAAGTTCTAATTTCTTAATAACTTAAGATCCATCATTTACTACTCCTAAGGCAGATAGAGGAAAGGGTATAGCTAGAGACACAAATGAATCTTCGCGAAACTTGTTCTAGCTACAAGGGAAGTTCGTCCAGATCCTAATGCCCCACTACTAATTGATTATGAAATAAATGGAGTGATGTATCAGCTCACAAATAAGGAAATTCAGGCTCATATGGAAAAGCAAGAGCGAATGGAAAGGTCTGCCCAGGAATCAAAATTGATTGAGCTTAGCAAGTTTGAGTTGATTAAGGTGGTTGAAAAAGTGGCCACTGAAGCTGGAGTAGATCCAAAAGCTCTCCGCAGCTCAAAGGGTGGAAAAGAATTCCTAAAGACATAGGATGCTGAATACAATGTCCTTCAGAGAGAACACTTGGAAAAGCTCAAGAAGTCAAGAGAGCTCAAAAGGAAAAGATTTAATCAGTATGTATGGATTACCAATAACAGACTCAAGCCTGAAAATATCACTAACATCCACATTCACCCAAACACAAAACTAGTTACAATAATTGTTTACAAGAATAATGACCCAAGAAACTTTGATGTTTACAAGTCTTTTAAGTTTGGTGACTTTGGGGTAAGTGAATGGGATGAATTGAGTGTCATTATTCCTAAAAAGAATAATAAGGTGGTCGGTGAACTACTGACATCTTTGACAAAGAAATATGAAATGCTGATGGAAATACCTGGTGAACTTGGAATCAACCCATCCCTTCCTCTTCTTGAAGAAGATCCTTCCTTATCCTTAAGCCGAAAGACAAAGGCTTTTGAATTGGAACCTGAGGATCACATAACTGGTCTTAAATGTAATCGCAGTCTTCCTGAAGGCATCCAGTTTATGAACAACAAGGTGACTGAAACACCTGAGCATGGGATCTTCTTCATTGATTCTTTTGGCGATCATACTTTCCAAAGGAGATGTGACATTCATAAAGTGGAGGTTGAATCTTTGTTGGGTTACATCGTAATGGCTGGAAATGTCAGTACTCTAGAAAACCATAGGTTTTGTGTGCTGATGACAAAAATGATTGATGAACATCTTGACAAAGAAAAGCTCAAATCCAGAATGTCAAGTTGGAAGCAATATGATACTCTTTTAATTAATACTTTTGTATTTTATGTTTCAAGTTTTGTAATAGACTGATAGGTTCTTGTAACCTCAGATAATGAAGTATTTTTAGTTATCAGTATTCTTTACTTGCTTTCTAGACCTAGTGTAAGAAGAAGTTGTATTTACTCACTTACAATGAAAAACACTTATGCTATATTTATATCCAAATATAGGGAGATTGTTAGGCGAATGAGTACCCAATGATCTTTACCTTAGGATTTTAATAGAATATATTCTAAGTGTTAGATAACCTTTAACATTGTTCAAGTCACTTTAGTGAGTTATCTTCAGGTGCTCAACCCGAGTCTATGAGAAAGACTCAACCATTCAGTGAGGCGGCACTCAGTGAATAAAGTCCCTGAGCCAAAGAAGAAGATAATGGGTTCAGTGAGTTATGGCAATAAGCTCACTGAATCCCATATGATCTCCTCAACTTCAGAAAACCCTAAAGATAAGAGACTGAAGATTTAGGCGGGATAAGTTTGAACAGATAAGATTAAGTACTTATCCATCTGAAGTCAAACTATCCTGAATAGGGTATAAGAACAAGGTCAGTATCATCACTGACATTAGAAAGTGTGTTTGTCCCATTCCTAGATTATAATATGTAATAGAGACAAGTGTAAGAATGTACTTGTCCAATCAACTTGGAGACACACACTTATCACCCATGTGGGTATGACCCTACCTTAACACTATATATTAGAAAAGTCTTGTAAAAGAGTAGGTTATGTTTGTGCACTCAATGTTGTATCATTCACAAACAACCTACTCATCCAAAATCAACTAAGTCCATGAACATAGTTCAGTTGGTTAGCATAGTTGTCAACTTAGCATAATACTTTGGTTTGTGCTAAGTTGTTAGTGAGGAGATCACACACACATACATTGTCATTCAGTCCCCGTTGTTGTTCTGCAAACAATGAGGGTATAATTTTTAATAAGATTTATTAAGGATTAAACGTTGAAAAAGTTTTGCGTTCTTACTTATTGTCTTTATATTTAACAAAACCTTTTTCTATACATTACTTCTAAGCCATAAGTTAGTATATATTAACTTTGTAGTTACTGGTTAACTAACTCAAAAGGAACAACACATATAAACAAATTTGAAACATAGCACGACAACTACACAACATCATGATCAAGACACCCTTCCATTTTGTCAGAACCAAATAAAACACATGTTATAGGAACATCCAAACAAAGTCATATCATATTAATTCATGTCTCAGTGGCACATATAAAGATTGTCGAGGAGAATTAATCTCGTACTCAACCATTCTAACATTTTACGCAACAAAACAACAACCATAAAATCTCACTCAACAGCCAACCAAACATGGTTTTACAAAAAACAACGCTAAATGGACAACAGTTGCATCTAAAAATACATACATATATCCACAAACTCCCAACCATCCCGCCATTTTGCACAGCCAAAAAAAGAAACACTTGAAACATCATCACTTCAAAATAAAATACAACTTCAAACAACTCTTGTAACCATATGTCAAACTCTAAATGATGTCAGAAACCATTTACAACCACAAATTATACAAACCATGTAAAACTGACCTCTTTGATTCATAAACAAATCTCCAGAAATCAGATAAAACACAGCTGGTAGCAAACCATATCAAATCACCACCTATAGGAAAATACGAGACCTATCACAAAGCCTAAACAAACACAAACATATATCCACAAATCCACAAAAAAGTAAATACCACGCATTAACAAATCAGATAGCAAACACAAACATATATCCACAAATCCACAAAGCAAACAAAGAGCAAGAAATATAATGCATTAACGAAAGAGATAACAAGCAAACCTTACAACCATTGCATGTGTATCTAGAAGGAGGAATCAGAGACCAAAACGCATTTCAAAGTTTGGGATCCATAAAGAAAACTCCGTAGCAATTCTTTGAACACCGAATAATCTTTGCGACAATATGATCACATACCAAATTTATCACAAAACTTAAACAACCACAGACACATGTTCATAAATCCGAAAACTAAAAAAACAAAATAAAAAAAACATGCAATAACGAATCAAATAGCAGTCAAACATCGATATTAATTCTTTACACGCCAAAACCATAAACCCTAAACAATAACCACTCCATGAGATCCAAACCACCTAAACAAAACAACCATTGCATGTGTGTGTAGAAAGAGAGAAATGATAGAGCATATAAATGAAGAAGTGACTCTTATTTGGAAAGGAAGGTTGGGGAAATAAGAGTGCAAAACGGGTGTTCAACATGCAATGAGATGCAAGTGAGTGAGAACCCACTAACCAAATATTATAATCCCTTAAGCCATTGGTTTGGCTCGACTCGGCTCAACTTGTAAACAGTGCCGGCTCAAACCGCGGCTTTTTAGTGCACCCAAACCGATCCTCTCCCTTAAGCCGATCGATGATTTGGCGGCTTTACAACAGTGTCGACTCCTTCATCACTTAGATATAAATGTTATATATTTTAGAGAAAATGAAAATTTGACCTTATATGAAAATTGTTTGAAAAGATCGTGACAAACATATTCTTAATTTTTTTTCTTTTCATATAAAAAATTGGGTTATTCCATATATGTCCAATTTAAACCTTAAAATACCTTATTTACCCAATCAAAGTTTATAATGTCATATATACCCAACTTAAATATCATATTTGTCATATTTATCCATTTGATTATAAAATCAATTTAAAATGAATTTTCATCCATTAATTTCTTATTATACCCTTAAACTCATTCAAGTTTGCTTGGTATCTCCTTGTGCAACTGTTGTAAGATGTATATTACCTTGGTTGGTTTTGTATAATTTTATATCAGTTGCATCAAGGGCAATCGTTTTCTAAGACATTGAAAGCCACTTTTAATGTGAATCTTACAATTAGGGATGGCAAAAGCATTCGAAATCGATGGAGAAAACCGAAACCCGAACCAGTTGGGTCGGGGTTCAGGGCGGGTTGGCGAGTTTGGATGCGGATTTAGGTATTGACAAATTTTTTTACCTTGGTACGGGTTTGATGACGAGTTCTAATAATACCTGTCCCGATTACCTGTACCCGTACTCATACTCGTTCACCCACCATCTAAAGGCAACGTGTACATGTTACCCCCTTCATCATCAGAGTGTTAGGGTTTTTGAAAATGAAAAAGGATGCCGGAAGATGGTCCAAAAAAAAATCGAAAACGCAGATCCAAAAAACTCATAAAAAACAAACTCCCTTCATCGTCAAAACACTCAGTTGTCTCCAACGACGATCTGCTAAATGAAATCTTACTCAGGTTACCTGTTCTCTCACTTGTTTTGTTTAAATCTGTATCCAAACGTTGGTTGTCTCTTATTAATGATACTAATTTCACTCTTCGCCGTAGTCGAATCCCTAAACTCGAACCTCCTTCTGGCCTCTTTATGAATTTCTGCTTATCCGATTATGATTTTTTACCGTTTGATAACCGCATTCCGATACGCAGATCTCCCTTTCTTGACACCATTTTCACTTTTGGCTCCAAGCCAGCTAATTTTAATGTTGAGATTTTGCATTCGTGCAATGGTTTGCTTCTATGCGGCACGTTGTATAATGAAATTGTATATGTGTACAATCCGTCCATTACCAATATGTTTAAGGTGATTCCAAAACCCGATATTGTGATTCTTAGTGGCTCATCTGTTTTTGGTGGTATGATATTGGCTTTTGATCCTGTTAAATCACCTCACTACAAACTAATCTATGGCGAAATAATATATGGTCGTGTTACTGAAGTTTGGATTCAAATACACATTTATTCTTCAGAAACTCGAAATTGGAGTGTTTGCGGGGATCAATATGGCTTCTATAGTTTCAACTGTTTTCAAGATGGAATACACTGGAATGATGCTATTCATTGGCTCAACGATGTTAATGGACCGAATATGCATTACAAGTTGCATCAACTGAATGAGCATCCGGTCTTAACAACCTTACACACCCCTCTAACCTTAGATGGGAGGCTTTATGATGAGCGCAAGTTGTTTGAATCCGGTGGTTGTTTGCTTTTTGTTGGTAAGGATGATACTCACTCCACACATTTTACTATTTATGAGATGAGGAATGGGTATTGTGAATGGTCAATGAAGCACGTTGTTAATCTTGATGACACATTAATGCCGTTACCCAAACGGTGGAACATTCATTCAACTGTTTTTTGTATTGTTTTGGGAGAAAGAGAAGAAGATTCTTTCCTTGTTATGGAATTAGATAAAAAGGTTGTACAATACAAAATCGTGTCAAAGACTCTCTGCACAATCTCTCATTTGGGATCCGTTGTCACTCTCAAAGACTGCTTTAAGTTCATTGCATCTTTTGCTAATGTGTGATTCTGCTTTGTGTTTCAGGTATGTTACATTCTTTGCTATAGTTTTAATGCTATAATTACTTAGTTATAGACTTATAATGTACCCTAAAATTGATAATAGCTGTCATTGCTTAATATGTTTTCTTGATTGATATGCTCAAATTCTTTTCGAAATTAGAATGTATGGGAGAGTCTTTAACACTCCTTGCTCTTCTGAGATGCTCATTGAGTACTGTGTACAAAGCTATGGTTTGGTGGTAGGACGCTATTAAGATACATGATTGATCTGGATAACAAAAAGCCAACTCAGAAAAGCCACTACCCACTTGTGATCATTGCTGTATTGTCATTTGTTATGCCATAAGCCCAAAACAGTTAGTTGGTCTAATTCCTGTTACCTATGATTTGTAGGTTGGTGTTAACTATGTTTAAATTGATATTGGTTGTGATGGCCTAATCAGTTCTGTTATTTTGTACTATGTTAATACTGTAGCATCTATAACATGATGGTTGAGTTTTTCCATTTCAACTCCAACAATATTTGGTCTATTTGATCCACGTGGTCACTCTTCGAGTATCGAATTACTACCCTGTTAGAGTAACAATTAGCAGCTAAGGTTATAAGGGAAATTGTAAATTGAGAAGTACATGCAAGTTCTTAAGTTCTGAGTTTTTTTTATACTATATGAACTATGAATGTAGAAGAATTTATGTTTGATATTGTGTTGAACTAGTTTATAACAAATTTCCATAGAAGTTTTCAACTCGCCATGTACGAAGCTTTATTCTAACAATCCTTTCAGGTCTTGAACATCATGCTGCAGAGGAAAAGAAACATACCGTCTATGGAGTTTTTTTTTAATATCTCTAGTAAGTGACGATGAGTATGATGCAGTAAATCATTTATCAAATGCTGTAACTTAGAGGGTTGTACATCTGAAGTGAAATAGATACAATTATTCTCATTATAGTTCGTCTGCATTTGATAGTATGTCATATTTTGTCGTTTGGGTTCGTGAACAGACCTGCATTTGACTTGCAACAGCAGTTGAGCTCTCCTTTTAGTTCCTTTTATCTTAAGTATAATTTAGTACTCTTGTTTTGTTGGAATTGTTATACATCATTCTCTGCTAGTAAATTTATCCTGTGTATTGTAAAACCAGCCAAAATAATAAGAAATTCACTAGAACAGTTGTGGTTGTATGTCACATCTTGATTGAATCACTTGCATGATATCAGAAGCAGGCTATAGAATCCACACCAGTATAATATTTTTTAACCGCAAAGATGCTCAAACCTTGATGTACACATTTTGGTTGTTTGGGACCTCAACTAACCCTCATCGCTTAGATGACATGTACACCGAAAACATGTGGGAACCAATAGAACCTAAACATCAACCATCCCACAAAGAATATTGTAGATATGCCACATACACGGGCCATTATATTCATTTTCACAAATTTTAAAAGTTTTCGCTTAAAATTTCAGATAATAGTTGAGAAATGTCCCAACTATCACGAATAGCTTTAGGTTTAAACCAGCAAAAAGATGGAAAACGGTTAACTTTTAGTATTACTAATTGTAAAATTGTGAACATTAACACCTTGATAACACATTTTAATTTGCCCATCTTATTAGGACCTCAACACTCATCATTTGGATGACTGGCTAGACTGTTGGTACTAATCAACATTACAATATAACCATACAACAATCAATGAAAATATACTTCATTGATACAATAAAATTATAAAAACTCAAGACACCTGATGAACAAAAAGTTGAAAAATTTAGGTACACAAGGTCGAATTGGCACTAAGCTACATAGCTCATTAGAAGCTTCTTGGGCACTTCCATCTCCAAAAAACATATCATACTTACGGGATTATAAGGCCTTAATAGAAAAGATGGTCTGTATCACAGTAAGAGCAAAGAGGATGATTGCAGCAAGTAGAGCAATGAAATTCCATGGACTCGTAAAGTATTTACGCCTCAACCTTGAAATATTTTTTGGCCAGTAACTATTGTAGTATCTATCCAATAATTCTAACTGTTTAAAGTACACAGAATCTACAATCACAACCTCATTGCATATTTTGTTGATCATATTTGCAGCATCTTCATTTGAACCTAAAAAATTGTCGACCACATCACATTCTACCAACTTGGCAACGTCCTCTTGTGTATTCACCAACATATCCATGAAAGCAGCATAAGACGTAACATAAGAAGGACATCCAGAGCACTGCTCATATGCAATGAGATTCCTTAAAACCATTTCAGTGAAATCGTTGACACGCAATAGTGGCATCTTCAGTGTAGGCTTACCCCAACACCAAGAAAGGCTTGGAAACCTAGATATCTCAACTGTTA
Organism: Tanacetum coccineum; assembly: GCA_026074375.1. NCBI lineage: Eukaryota > Viridiplantae > Streptophyta > Magnoliopsida > Asterales > Asteraceae > Tanacetum > Tanacetum coccineum. The sequence goes on from BQNB010002886.1 coordinate 104,842, forward strand.
TGGCTAGTGGCCACATTGCGTGTTGGTTCGTCTTAAAGTTCACCCCTGCTCTTTCCAGTTCTAGAGCTGTGCGGTTTTTTAACCTTGTTAAGCTTAGTGGAATAGCATGGGTAGGTTGGTATGATTTTCTGAGAATGCCAAGAATATGATCATGAGTTGTGTTTTCACCAATAGTGTCTATATTCAAGTCTTCTTCAAAGAGGTTAACATAGTTTAAAACCGAATAGATAAGGCTGATAAGCGTGGTTCCTGGTCTAAATTTCATTATAGTGCACTCAAAGATGTCTGTAAGAACAAAGAAGGGGATCTGGTTTTCTATTAGTATCAGGTCATATATCAAATATCGTGTTAGCAACAAGTTTCTCCAAATTGAATCTTCGAATTCTAAATACCTTAGAATGAGTTCGAGTATGAAACAAGCATCAACTACCATCATTTTGTTAAGTTCCACGTCTGTGTAAATCTTCATCCCTGCATAACATCCCCTAATACGTTCTACTGATGTATTCACCTTAACCAAACATGTTTTTAGTGTTTCTTCTATCGGGGTATCTAAACGACCCAGTAGACCATGAAGAAAAGCCACTTTCTGCCCTTCATAAACTTGCAAATTTGTATTTTCTTTGTGAAGAGGTCCAATAGAGACCACCCGTGGGTTAAAAGAAACTGGGCTGAGATCTCGGAAGACACTTGGAACCATGTAAATTGAAGGTGGAAGTAGGTTGCCATGATTCGGTTCTTTGTCTTCATGGTTGAGAAGAATTTGGATTGTGTGGCTGAAGATATCTTCCTTTTCTACTTCCATATCAACATTTGCCATTTTGGCCTGTGAAAATAGTATTTCGTCTTTCCGCATTCGTCAATCTGTCACAGTTTAAAGCTTCATAGAGTAAGAAAATCACACCCAACAAGATAAAAACACATTAAGATGTTTGTTTGCCCTATCTTTAAACTGTGCAATAGTTCAATCATTTTGTTGATTGGTCCTTATTATCATGATGTGAAAACTGCTTCAGGTTTGTTAAAACAGTATATTGTTTATTGGGTGGGTAGTTGAATTAGTCATATGTGAAAACAATTTTGTCGATTGTCGGTAATGTGAAAGAGTATTGCTCGCGGATATCGGGGCGATGGTATATATTTGCGTTAATTTGAGTTGCGTTTTTGTTTGTAAAGAAAGTGAGAGCTGAGAAAGTTTGCAAATTATAATTGACATTTAAATAAAACTATCAATATATTTCAATCTAAGTATCATCTGAGAAGGCTGTCAAGATCGCGAGTAAACTCGTAAGATCGCACGATCTTACGTGTTTACTAGCTAAGATCGTGTAAGATCGGCATATGATCGCATCCGGGGTGGGATCGTATGTAAGATCGTGGGATCGCACGTAAACTCATAAGATCGTCACGAGATCCGAGTTCACCTATTTCTATTTTTTTCTTCGTTTCTTCTATCTTTTGAGTCCATATCACTTGCTTAGGCCAAAAAACAAACGAGATTTACTAATGTCTAATAAGTAACCATTGACGTTTCATTTTCTAGACCTGATTATAGTCTATACCTAGGGGGTGTTTGTTTCTGCTTATATGCGGGCTTATGAGCTTATTTGA
>BQNB010002886.1:108968-119983 GCA_026074375.1 Tanacetum coccineum
TGAGAGCTTTTTGAGTAAAAATAGCTTAAATTTTCATTAAAACTGAGAATTACAAGTGCATAAAAGAAAGTAGCTTAAAGACAATTAAACTATTTTTTTTAAAAACTACACTAAAACTGACTTAAAAACTACTTCGCTGCCACAATGGCTTTACAAAGCCTTTTATAGGAAAATTCGACCAGGTCTTGACTTTCTTGACTTCTTTTTCACTTGTGTTTCTTTGAACACACATAAAAGGGGTGTGTTTGTTGTGAGAGTGCAATTCAAAGCAAATCATGGCCCTCCATTTTTCTTGAAAACCCAAGTTGACAGGTTTAAACCCTTGATTGGGTTTTGTGTGGGTTTGGATTGCCAACATGGCAGTCCTACAGCTGGGAAAGGTGGTGGAGGGGGAGGAAAATGATTATCCATGGGGGAATTGGGTTGCAGGGTAAAAGGGGTTTGGCAAACCCGTGAGTGGGTTTTGGGTTTAAGGAATTGGCGGGAAAAATTGTTTGATGGTATAACAGAGTGTGAGTTTTGGGTTTTGGCACTAATGATCCCTCATGGATATGTGTCTTATTTCACCGTACGTCCTTGTGGTTACATAACTTTTGGGGACTTGGAAAAACAAGTCCCCAAGAGTTATATCTCTAGTTGCAAGATTCTTCCAAATCTTTGGTGTACATGGTTAGAACTTTGGCTGGCACTTTGGGCCCTTGTGGTACAACTTTGGCACATTGGCAGTTTGCACCCTTGCCTTTCATTTTCTCTTTTCTTCTTATAAGTATAAGTTTAGGGATTTACCATTTCAGTCCCTAAACTTATATTTTCTTGACTTTTGGCCTCGGGGTTGACTTGGGTTGACTTTGACCAGTTGACTTTTCTGTTGACTTTTTGACTTGATTGACTTTTCGGCTTCGATTTGGCTTTGTCTTTCACAGTCTTTTCCATTCCGAGTTCGGTTTTGTCGTTTTGGCTTTGTTTTTCGTCCTTTTCTTAGTTATCCGTTCCTGCACAATACAATTAGCAAAACAAGCATATATTTGGCATTTTAAGTCCGATTTTGGTTATTTTAGCTCATTTTTAAAGGTAAAAGGTATGTGTAATTAAGCACATACCATAGGGTTCCTTTTATACACCAAGGAAACCCTAAAAGGCTATACAAAACGTGTGAAAGGATAATGCATATCCTTTCCTAAGATATCTTTAAGATAACTATTATCACTATTCTGTTACATAAACAGACTTAACTAAACACAACCAGCATTAACTATAGTACTACCAATCTACCTGTACTTAACTTAGTACTGCCAGAACTTAATATAGTACGCCAGAACTAACTAATACTACCAGACTTAACTGTTTTTACTATAGTATTAGTCTTTTACAATATATTTCCCAACTATCCTCACCTAACTTGATCATTCACTTGTGAACTTCAGTTTCTTCAAGTGTCTTTCAATTTGAGCTTCTGAGGATGTTGTAAATAGAATCTTCGAATTATTCTGAGCTTGCTCATTCTTCAAATCATCTCATTTTGATATTTGCATACAAAAACTATTCTTCAATACTTTTCAGCAATAAACTTCATATCAGCAACACTTAACCGCTCATTGACTATATGTACATCAAATCATATATTTCAGACCTTTTCTCTCACTTACATGTGTGATTAAAAAATAACTATTGTGAGAGGTGAATTTATTGAAACTTAAAATGGATTTGATGTCTATTTACTAGTTAACCATATTAATCTGGAGTAGCCAGTGGTGGTGGATGGGTGGGGGTGCTTTTACGCAAAAGAAGGTGCTTGTCCATGGTCGATGAAAACCATTTCAACTCTCAGTACGTGATAACATTGGTGAGTTGATTACCATATGGTTTTGGCCAAACCATTAAGCCATGAAAGGATTTGTATGCCTTTACTGTAAGCCGTCTGCTCAGGGCTAGTCTATCCTTTGGGCACCTAGAAAGGTAATTACATGGTGGATTGATTTCAAATAACACCACTATTTGTACATGAAACTGGTGAGTTGATGTCCATTCCACTTTTTGGTAAGTATCCAACCATATAATATATATTCGGGCCAAATTTTACATAGAAAAAGAAACCGACTTTGGACTTTCAAATACTTGTAACACGAGGCATGCAGAGCCGTGCGATGCACACGGATTATATCTAATGTGTTTTAGAATTGTTGTGTGTAATTGTTGTTGGCGTTTTTGGCATAGTCTTATTGGTCATTAGAGTTTTGGTGTTGTGGTTATTAGGGGTGTTCGCGGGGCGGTTCGGTTCGGTTAGTTGAAAGATTTAAACTATCCGTCGCGGGGCGGGTAATTAATTTTACTATCCGTCGCCGAACCGTACTAGGCGGGTAACCGGACATGCGGGTACCCGAAGTGAGCGGTTACCCGCGGTTCGGGTCACGGTTAACCGTTTTTGACGTTTAATAGAGTTTAACCGTATAAGAAATAACATAGTCCAGAACATAAAATGTATTTCTAGTAAAATTAAATGACGTTGAATTTAAAAGTCATATAAAACTTAAGTATTTCGTTACAATAATTGCATTCAAATATTCATATATAACGTATTAACAAAAAAATATTACTCAACGTTATAGATTACGATCACATTAATCAATTTTCACACATAGATTTTTACAAATGTTTACTTTACGAGCGAAAAAGTCGTTATACAATAAAAGTATTGCAATAATCGGTTAATACTTGTACAATTATTTGAATATTAGTTAGAAAATAATCATATATAATATGCACGGTTCGGTTCGGTTAACCGCGGATATCTAAAAGTAAAAACCGAAACCGAACCATTATAAGCGGGTTTTTTTTGTTTCGGTTTTTTTCGGTTTTGGTTTCTTCGGTTTCGGGTTTTTTCGGTTTCAGATTGAGCGGTTCAGCTCGGTTCGTCGGTTTCACGTTTTTTTTGAACACCCCTAGTGGTTATATTGGTTGTAAAAAGTAGTCATGAGTCAGTGATGTTGGGATGCCGTTCCATTTAACATATGTTTAGTATTAAACTATAAATACGTTTTTATTCATTTTTATTTGTATTCGTACGTTTTTGTTTGTTTTTATCCGTTTTCGTCAGGTTTTATTTGTTTTCATATTTTGTCGTCCTTTTTAATACGTTTTCGTACATAATGGGACTTACCCACTCCTTGCATGGCCGTGTAAAATCAATTGGATACATTAAGTTTCCCACCTCTTTCCAGTCTTCTTGGGAGACTCCATCATCTTTTGCTTATCACTCTTTAGTCTTTTTAAGTCCCTTTTGTTTGAAGTTCTTCACTCAAATCTTTCAGACTGTCTTTGTACTCAAAATTTTATAGTGCAAAAGAATTCAACTTCGCTTCAGCACAGCTTAAACAAATTCGTTCGTTCACATCTTCAAAACTTAAATTCTTCACTGAGATAGCTTCCAAGGTGCCCTTGATTCTTCCAGTAATTCAAACATATAGTGTATCTCAGCAATTATTTGGGTGTCAATGGTTTGATTTCTGTTAGCACTTGCTCTTTCTTCTCAAAATGTTTCCTTCCTTTGATCTACTAGCTCAAACAAAACACAGCAAGAACACAAAACTCAAAAAATCAAGCAACCACAGACTTCTTTGCAAAGTCTTCTCCTTGTAAGTCACTTCCTAGCACACTCTTTGACAACTCTGCATTAGCTTCAATCTTTGCTCTAATAAGATCCTAATCTTCATCTGTGTAATGTTGAGCTTCAAATTGAACTTGAGCTCTTCTTTTCTTTTGTTGCTCATTTAATTCTTCTTCTTCTGCAATTCTTTGCTAAGTATAGAACCAATTGTACTTGTTAGCCTCTTCTTCTTTCGCTAAAGTATCCAATCTATAGGTTTTACTAGACTATTTTCCTCCTGTAGAATTGTTCTTATCCTTCTTAGGAGCTTCTTTAATGATTATATGAGCTTTTCCTTCTCTTGATCCTTTATCAGGGAAGATGGACTTGTTAATACTGTTTTGTACTAACTAGTTCACTAACATAACTAACTTTAAGTACTGCCAAGTATTAACACCTTTTTCATATTATTTCTTCTTGAAATCCAAGCTAGTGACAACCTTCATTCCCTTTGTCTCTTTCCTCTCTTAATACTTCTTATTCTTCCCTTTTAACCTATTGACTTTGGCTTTTAGAGAAGCAACCTTGAACAGAGTTTTTATAGCTGCTTCTAAGGAATTAGGGCATATTTCCTCAACTTGTTCCTCCCTTGAAGTATTGGACAGAGATCAAGTACGTCCTTAAAGGAGTAACCAGCCCTTGTACCAAAGAAACTAAGATCCTCTACTTTCCCTCCCCTGATCCCACAGTTCTTCCTCTTCAATCTGAGAAGACCACGTTTTTTTTTTTATCTCTCAAAATACCTACCAGCTTCTTCCACCTTCTGACCCAACTTCACAATATCACTCTCCCATATGTCTGCTTGGTTTGCACTGTGAGATCCTTTTCATACTATCAACTCTTGTTCATTAATTGAGGAACTAATTGAAGCAAAATCAACCACAGACATATTATCTTTTAGGGCATAGGCTCTTATGGGGTGAGCAAGTGTTGGTGTGCATGAGATGGTTCCTCAAAAGTGTGCTCCATAGTTCAGGGTCATTTCAGTGAAAAGGTGTAGGTGTAAGGATGCAGGGATAGGGTGTTGAGGATTTAATTATGATGGTAGGTGGATAGTACTGGTGGTAAGAGAGTATAAGGTAGCCGGTAGGTGTGTCTGGAATGGTTGGTAAGATGTTGGAGTTTAGGATAGATAGAGCCGGCGCTACATTTCAGGAGTTGTGCTTGATCCTGCATTTTGAGGTATTATTTAGATTCTGAGTCAACAAGTCAGACATAGCATGCAACACAAGGTCGTAGGTATTTCTCCTACTAAAACGTACCATGTTCATATTTCACCAAAAATGCTATTTTGTCAATTAACCGATAGGAATCAATACTACGAAAACTAATAACCTACATTAAAACACAACAATTATTAGCCAGATACCCAGGATTGATATTTGCTCATGTTCACGTTCTACTTTAATCTCCTGACCGTAAATCATCTTTTTGGCCAAAAATGAGCGATAGGTCAATTACCTTCTGTTTTCTCACCTGGGGGATTTGGAGGAGGATTGACTCCATCCACTCTCAAACATCTACGTTATATAGAAACAACTTACGCTTTATTTAACTTAATCTCTGCACACTGTACCCGAGTAGACAATTGACTTGAGGCTATGGGGTGGATAGTTGACAAGAATACTTGAGTGCTGTATTCCACCCAATCAAATTTGATTCCCGAGCTCTAACAGCACTCTTTGCTACTGAGCTTATACAATGAGAATAGTGGGTGTGACTAAAAATCTCCATTGGGGTGTTGAAAAATCTTTCAAAAGGTAAAAGATCCGTCGATAGGATGACCCATAAGCCCCATACCCCCTCAAAAATCTCATTATTTGGCAACATCGAAATCCCTGAAGCATCTGCTAATTGACAGCTTGATGTCTTAATATATCCTCATGATTTGTATATACAGTAGTATCAATAGTTCCTGTAAGCTAAGTCCCATTAGCAAAGTGTTGCTGTAGCAGTCGGCCAACAACTTTTGACTAGGGAATCATAGATAGTAGGATTATGTGTTAAAGTATACCTGAGGTTGGAACCTCTTAGAAAATCCACTATCTCTGCAAACCCCGCACTTTCATCAGGCTTGCGCAAGAACCCCACTTGATTATGTTTGTCGCAGTATTTTAATTGAGCCATGAATCGAAAGTAGTAATACAAGGTAGTGATTTGAACTGAAAATTTACTGGGTTTAGGTACGAGTGAGGTTGTAGATGCTGGTAGCAAGACAATTGACTATATTCTTTATAAAAAATAAAGAATAATTTACTTTTGCGAAAAGGGAGATAGCAATAACAGATAAGTTGTGAAAGAGAAAATCAAACAATACTATATAGCTTCTCTGTTAACGACAATAGCGCCGTAAAAATCTGTAACGGTAACATTTAAACAGTGTTTAAGCAGAGAAAGTCAATTTTCCCGCAACCAGCACTAACAATAACCTACCAGTATTAAAATTTACACTACCAGACTTAACTTTGGTCAACCAGAATTAATTATGATACAACCCGAATTAACTCTTTTTCAACCAGAATTAAGTTTTTACTGAAGCACACCTGCCTTACATCTGCAAATCCATGCTATTCCTGCAAGAATTAGACTAAAACAAAGAAAAACATGCTGCAAGAGTTTGTATAGACAGAATTAACTTAAACTAACTACCCGAATTAATACTACTAACTACCAGAATTAATACTACTAACTAACAGAATTATACACACTATATAATTTAGCCTCCCCTTAAATGTAGCTATGAGTTTACCATCCCAATACTAACCACTAAGTAATTAAACCGTGGTCCATCAAAAGGTTTAGTCAATAGGTCAGCTACATTTAAGTCTGTGTGAATTTTCTCCACACTAATGAGCTTCTTCTCATAACAATCTCTTATAAAATGGTGGCGTATCTCGATGTGCTTTGTCTTGGAATGATATACACTGGGTTCCTTACATGCAGATTGTGCTTTCATTATCAATGTGGATTTTGGTATTCATGAAATTGAAACCATAGTCCAGTAGTTGATTTTGAACCCACAATACTTGTCCACAGCAATTTGCAGCAGCTACATATTCAGCTTCAGTTGTAGAAGTAGCCACTATGGTCTGTTTCTTGCATTGCCATGAGATAAGTCTTTGTCTAAGAAATTGACAACCACCTGTTGTGGATTTCCTGTCAAGGTTGGACCCACCATAATCACTGTCAGAGAATGCTTCCAGGTCAAAAGGTGATTCTTCAGGATACCAATATGCCCAAATGTGGTTCGCCCAAAAGGAAATAAAGATTCTCTTCAGCATTTAGAATGTGAATTCTTGGGAGTGACCTGAAACGAGAACAAACACCTACTGCATACATTATATCAGAGCCTAGAGGCAGTAAATACTTGAGAGAACCTTCATCGGATATTTAATTGCAAATCCCACATCAAACACTTCCTTATCTTTTGTCAATGCCACTTTGGTCTCCATGGGGGTTATTGCAGTTTTCACATTTACAAGATCAAATTTCTTGAGTATCTCAGCTACATACTTGTCCTGAGATATGAAGATTCCTGCCTTGTTCTGTTTGACTTGTAACCCTAAGAAAAATGTGAGTTCTCCCATAGAACTCATCTGAAATCTGCTTTTCATCAAGGCTTCAAACTCATCACACCAAGACTTTTTGGTAGATCCAAAAATGATATCATCAACATACACTTGAACCATCATGATATCCTTCTTGTCCCTTGAATAAATAAATTCATTTCAATTGTAACCCTCTTTATCCCATGCTTCTCTAGGAATGTTGATAGAGTAGCATACCAAGCTCTAGGATCTTGATGCAGTCCATACAAAGCTTTGACTACCTTGTAAACTTTCTTAGGGTGAGCAGGATCAACAAAGCCAGGAGGTTGTGAGACATAACCCTCTTCATCTATAATACCATACAGAAAGGCACTTTTTTTTAAATCCATTTGAAATGACTATTAACCCCATAACTGAGGCAAAGGCTAAAATAACTGATAGCTTCTATTTCTTGCCATAGGACAAAAACCTCATCATAGCCAATACCTACCTCCTGCGTGTACCCTTGCCACCAATCTTACTTATTTCTGACAACCACTCTCTTTCATCTCTTTTATTTCTGTAGACCCATTTAGTACCAATCACCTTCATTCCGTGAGGTAGATCTACAAGAACCCATACTTGTTGCAGCTTAAACTGTAACAACTCCTCTTGCATGGCTTGAACCCAACTGTCATCTTGTAGAGCTTCAGAAATCTTTTTAGGTTCCTCCTGAGATAGAAAACAGGCAAATAAACAATGTTGTTGATCTTTGTGATTGTTTCTTCTTTGCTAGCATTTTGAATAAAGCTGAAAAGTGCATGAGCTCCTGATTTTTGTTGCACTTTGCTTCTAGTTTGCACAGCTGACTTAGGATCACCAAGGATTTGACTTTTTGGGTGAATATTGTGAATCCTAAGTGTAGGAGTAGGACTGACTTCAATTTCTGTGGGTAGGCTGTTGAAATCAGTTATCACGCCCTCTTCATCATAAGATGCCTCATCAAAAATTCCTGTCTCAAACCCTTGTTAAAGATTTCGAGCTCTTGCATAGGTTAAATCAACATCCAAACTACCAGTGTTAACTGGCCACTACTAGTATTAACTGAAGGATACTGGTAGTGGTGTTTTTAGATACTTTTCTAAATGCTTTAGAGCAATTTCTTCCAACTCTCTTCTAAAAGCTAGATCTTAGATTAATCTTCTGAAATGTTTAGTAGAATTAAGCCTTCTTCTCTTGTTGAAGTTCTGTCAAGATCTCTTCTTTCTTTGAATTTGTGGAAGATTTCCTTGATTCAGCTTTTTCTTCAGTATTCCTCACAGTTGAAGGCACAACAATAAGCTCTACATCCTCATCTTTTTCCTCAGAGGCATTAGAACTTGGAGTTTGTGAAGTACCTGCACTGTTAGTTACTTCTGAAGCACCTGCATGTGGGTTAGCTTGATTCTCCAAAGATACAGGAATATAGTTCATAGAATCAAGTAAGATAATCATACCTCAAAACATCCATCTATACCCTACTCCTTTGACATTGGGTTTATCTTCAAGAAAATTAACATGCAGATTTACTTCTACTCTTTTGGTTACTAAATTATAAACCCTATAGGCTTTGCTATTTAGAGAGTAACCAACTAAGAATCCCTCATCAGATTTTCCATCAACTAGGCCAAGTACAACTGAGAGTATCTAAAAAATTGAAACATGACACCCAAAGTCCTTATGTAGCTGATAATTGGTTTGTGGCCAAACAAAAGCTCTAATGAGTTTGTTTTGAGGTTTAGTCCACTCTTACCCTATAAAAAATATAGCCTGCAGTACTAACTGCTTTCTGCACAAAAATATTGGTAAGAGTAATCTGCTAAGCATAGTTCTAGCAGCCTCAATTAGTGTCATGTTTCATTCTTTTTTTTCAGCAACTCTATTCTGTTTGTGTAGTTCTGGCATTGGTTATACTCTTTTTTTATTCCCTTGTTCCCACAAAATCAACATATCTCGATTCTTAAATCGGTTGCATTTATCTGATCTAATGATTTTAACCCTATGACTAAGCTGGTTTTCAATCTGCCTAATAAAGTTCTGAAAAATGCCACTAGTTTCATCCTTAAGGCTAAAAAGAATACCAACTAAATCTGTACAATCATCAGTAATTACAAGGCAATAACTTGCATGATTAATGCTTTTTACAGAAGTAGTGACCAAAAAGATCCATATGCAAGGTGTGTAATGGCTCAGTGATTAATCTTTCTAATTTGGCTTTGTAGAGCCCTGTGTTAGTTTACCTTTATGGCAGGCAACACATGTAAGGTCATTTTAGAAAGAGTTGTTGGACCCCTTGTAAGAGTAGACCTCACAAGGTTTCCCTTCACAAGTTTGTTTAGGTTTTTAAAATTGATATGACCTAACCTTCTGTGCCACAATTTAGATTCATCAGATGTGGCTTTAGCAATCAAACAGGCAAAACCTTTTGCAGGAGTAGGTGTCTTCATATCAAAACTGTACATATTGTGATGTCTAGGGACCTTTAGAAGTATCTGATTTTCATCAGGCATCTTAAAGTCAGAAGACACAACAAGACATTCAGTTTCAGTAAAAAGAACCTTGTGCTGCTTATCACATATTTGTGATATTGAGAAAAGGTTAAAATGCCCTAATTCTTTTACAAAAGACACACTATCAAAATCTAAATTACCAACTCTTATTTTTCCTTTACCAGATATGTAGCCTTTGCTACCTCCAAAGGTAACAGATCCCCCATTGAATTCTTCAAAATCCTCCAGTTGATCCTTGTTACCTGTCATGTGCCCTGAGCATCCACTATCAAATATACCTCTATCTACCATGTTCTTCAGTGGATGATCCTGCACATGAAAAAGAGAAAATTAGTTTCTCTTAGGGACCCAGGCCTTTACAGGCTTGGGTCTGCCTTGTGGACCTTTAGCATTCACAGTTCTAAAAAAAGTTGGTCCACTGTCACAATTGGAGTGTGGTTTAGAGTTCCTCCAATTATAACCTGCTGAGGTCTTAACAGCAGATCCCCAATTTTCCTTTACAGCATGAGAATGGGACATTTGTGCTGTAATTTTTGCAAAGGGTCTTCTTACAGATGAATGTGATTTTGAAAAATGCCTTCTTTGATTAAATAGATTCACCTGTGGTCTTTTAGGACTAAAACTGTTTGAGGTCTTGGTAGGTACTGGCTATCTAGATCTAACAGTATTAACATTAGAACTACCAGTATTAACTGTAGGCCTAACAGGATTAACATTTATCCTACCAATATTTACATTAGACCTGACAGAATTAACATTTACCCTACCAGTATTAACATTAGGCCTAACAGAATTAGCATTTGGCCTACCACCATTCAGTTGTACTGGTATAGAAACAAATTGATTAGCATGATTAACCCTGTTTGCATTGTGAAACACAACTAGATTCAACCTCTTTCTATTTTTGATCAGACACACCTTTTTCATTTGTTGTTATAGGTGTAGACACATACACTTCTAGAGGTACACTTGAAATCTCAGACTCAGGATCAACAGAATGTTCAAAGGAAGTTCCAATAGATCCTGCACTGTTATTAGATTGACAGGTACATAATATTCACTGGATCTATCATCTGATACATTGGGTTCAGGTTCTTGAGGTCCTTTTTTACCATAAACATATAAACACTCATCAATTTATTCTTGTGATGTAGGAGTATAATCTCCGTTTAAGGGATGTGGAACACCTTTAAAATCATTAGTCTTTGTAAATCTAATGTACAAAGGTTTTCCAACTGAATCCTCTTTTGAACAATTAAACACAGAAAAATTCATTTCTTCCTCATAACTTAGAAC
>BQNB010002887.1:5202-87702 GCA_026074375.1 Tanacetum coccineum
TCCTAGTTTAACAACATTCACGAACAACACAACAAACACAATACATTACACTAAAACGATCCTATATAAGATTCACTAAAACGACAAATGGATATGGATTCAGATTATAATGACAAGTGATCACGGAGATGATTTGGTATTCCTTATTTGAGACTGAAGTGGGTTTCATGAAGGCGTCTACTTATTTCATCATCAAGATTTCCTTCTACTTTCTACCCCTTTTTTTAAACCCCTACTATCGATTGATGACTTGCTTGAACGTATACAACTGACGATTAAGACTTAGATTATCTAGTTATACTTAATGAAAGGAGTTACATTGTAGTACTCACGGGTTATAGCTATCACTTAAAGGAGTTACATTATAGTGCTTAGTATCACACACAGATACATATGTGGATATTTTTAAGAGGTGTTGTACTTCTTATACTTTGTGATTGGGGTATAGGGTACTTAGAATTTTGTTTATGCGCCGTTGTTCAATCAATAACAGTGCAAGCTTAAGTAACAAATTTGAGGGATTGTACTTCAGTTTCAAGTTTGGAATATTGGGTTTACTTCACCAAGTGGTCACAACAATATATGACAGAATACGAGGTTGGTAAGTTAGCCAGAGAGTTTAAAAGTTGAGATGCAATCATCAATTCTCACAGGATATTAGTATGCTATTAGAAGGCAATGGTACTTCACAGTCTAAGCAATTTCAAAGTTCTTCAACAACGTTCATAACTTTTCAAGATTTCTGCTTAAGACAAGAACTTCTCGAGTATACGGATACAACGATGCTTCTGATAGTTCGCAACCATCATGGGGGAAAATCGTGTACTTGGTGTGGTTTTTCGAGTCAATAAAGAAGGGCTATAAGAATATAAACTACTGGTTTGGAAGATTCATGCAACGTGTACTTTGTTCAACTTACAAGGGGAAGTAGTGTATTCTACTTCACTTAGTATGGTTTGTGTGAAGTATTCTGCATACGTGAGAAGAATTGTTGCTGATTTCTTGCATGTTCCCCTGAATAGATATTCATGAAGACAAATGTCATGATACAGTATAGAAGTAGTATTATTTGGTGTGGATGGCTTCTTCTTCTACAAATAATCTGATGTGCTCGTTAATGACAAAGATAGAAGATTGTTCAAGCTACATCAAAGTTTTAGAATTTGCTCAAGATACGGATGTTGGTTTGGGGGGAAGCAGATTTAGAAACTTCGACAAAAAAGGAGTCTATGAAGAAAGCTTTTCAAGACATGCTGCATGAATTGGGGGAAGTTAATCCAACTCATGCATACTACAGTGGTTCTTGAACAAGTAAAGATACTGAATATCCAAGCTAAAGTACAAGTTTCAAGACCAAAAGAACTCAGAAGACATCTTCAACATTAAAAGCACTTTGGAAGACTTTATTTTTGTTGTATTTGTTTTTGTTAAGAGCATTGTAAGTAATTTCGTATGACCACATTGGGGGAAGATTGTTAGCCTTAAAATATGTTGACTTATACAGAATTACATTATTTTAATATTAGCCGGATACGAGAGGACTAGAAATGACAATAGATGATAGTTAGTAGTATCCCGAGCTATATATACCCTCCTATATACTTTTATAAGTGAGGATAATCATTTGTATCTCATAATTGTGTGTGTTTTTCTCCTTCTTCTCTCTAGAAACACACATACTCTTTCCTTTCTCTCTCTAATCTAATAAATGGCAACTTATTACTTTTATCCTCCCGACCTCTGGATCGTGTTATGGTATTGAATCTTTAAGGTTAACACCCAGTTCATCCAACTTAGTAATTTTGAAGTCAGCAAACCTGAAGGGGTTGTGAGTATCAAAGTTCCTTCTATCATTTCCTCTATAGACAGTGAGTACTGCAGGCTTTGAGTTGGGATAAATCTTGACATCAATGATTGGTTTTGGTTTCAGTTTGTTGGTCATTGTCCACGTGTAGTTTTCAATCCTCTTCTTTTTTTAGCTCCATTTGCTTTTTGACCTTTTGAGTGTGCTCTCTGTTGAGGACTTTCATCTCAACATCCTGTATCTTTTGAACTCTTGACCACCTTTTGCACTTCTAAGAGTCTTAAGATCTATTCCAGCTTTTAATGCTTCTTCATGAACAACCTTGATTAGCTCAGACTTGGTCATTGCAAGAAGCTTTGCTTCTTCAGCTGCTTTCTTGAGCTTTTCTTCCTTGTTGAAATGCTCTTGAATTTCATCATCTGTTATGTGGTACAAATTCCCATGAATTTTTTAAGGAATTCTAACTGGTTTATTAGGGTCCTGATGAATTTCTCATGATACAGGCACGAGTTTGTTTGTAGGTTCCACAGTATCATCAGTGGCAATCCTTTTTCTTTTATCAGTCCTTTGAGAACTTTTAGGCTGAGAGATGCTAATGATAGAGCCAGTTGGCTGAACTTTGGGTGGAGTGATGATAGTGGGTTGAGGTCTTAGAGATCTAATCAATCTAATTTCAACATCATCATGGAAAGTTGGAAATTCAAGGACTGTGTCAGTAAGCTTGATTTTTGATGGAGATGTCATTGCTTCAAGCTCAGGATTAATCCTCATTAGTGGTCTGAACATGGAGATTGGAATTGGTCTTTGTATAGGTACTTTAACATTTTTAGCTCTAGGTTCATCCTCTTTATTTTCTTGTTTATCAGCTTACATATCATCATTTTCCCCCTCAGTGTGAGAAGGAGGTTCTTTAGTGGCAGTGTGTGTTATATTCTCCTCTAACAGTTGCTGGACCTTCAGTATAGCAAGTGTTGTTGTTGGCACACTTCTTGAGGGAGTTAAGGAAGACTGACCTTTAAAGGCATTGAATATCTCTGTCATCATGGACTTAAAATTTAAAGTGTCTTGCTTGAGAGAAGAGATATCAGATTGGAGTGCAGCCTGAGTGCTCTCAATACTTGTCATTCTGGGCCAAGATTCCAGGCCATGGAAGTTGATGACTTGGCCCATGTGGCACGATGTTCATCTTGCCTGAGAACACCAGCTTGAAGATTCTCAACAGTAGACTTGAAACCAAGGAAATCAAAACCCTTTACCAAAGTGAGGAGCTTAGTGAGACTTGAAACCAAGGAAATCAAAACCCTTTACCAAAGGACTTTCTTATTCAACATAGGATCTTCTTTGACAGCATCTTGAACTTCCTTAAGATTTTCAAGAATTCTTCTCATGTTTGTGTTGTGATCAATATTGAACAAATCTAGTATACGTTGAAATTTCCTAAGAGTAACATCATTGTTTTCATACTTGGTGAAGCTTGTGTTAATGAAATCTTCAAGACTCCATCTTAAATCAGCATAAGGGACAACAACTTCCTTATGTTTTCCCATTGATCTTCTGCAAGTCTATCATAAAGTACCTGAGAGGCATTTTTAAGATATTTTACCAGTTGTATTTCAGTGAGTGGCAAGAGATTATCATATTTCTTGAGAACATCAAGACAAGATGAGTCAGAATCAGATTCATCAGTCTCCTGAGCATGAGAGGATTCAGGCTGATCCATGTTTGGTGAGAGAGATTGATGCTCTTTAGTGGAGGATTCTTTGACAAGTTTGGGAGACTAAATTTCTTCTTCATCAGCTTGAGTGTCTTCATCCATTTCGTCTTTCACCTCAAAAACATCATATTCACTTTTAGCTAATTCTTCATCATGAGTAAGAGAGATTGAATATTAGCTGTAGTGGTGAGCACTAAAGGTTGGGTATCCGACTCTACTTCAGAAGAAGTTTTGCCTTTGTTTTGGTCAGGGACCGACACCACAAATCCAGCAGACTGGGTCTGGTATGCTTGGTCCTTAGCATCAGTCCCTGAAAGAGTAGTAACATGAGGGGTGGATAGTTCTATATCATCGAGTGGTTTGTTTCTCCCTGAGTCTTTATCCCCAATTTTTGTCCCCTTAGGTAATGGTTGGATTTTGCCAACACCTTCATCAGGGACAATGACAGGCAATCCCATATCAGCAGGGTGTTTGTTTCCATCTGAGTCTTGGGGATCAATAGTTTTGCCTTCAGGCAAAAGCTATGATTTTTGAGTGCCCTCATCAAGTGGAGAATGAAATCCCTTAACAGCGGGTTATGTGTTTCCTTATGTATCTTGGGGATGAGTAGTTTGGCTCGAGGAGACTGATTGGGTTTTCTTAGAATCATCTGTTGGCACATTGGGTGATGTTACTTGGGCCTCAGGGGTGGTCTTTTTAGGCTTAGGCCTGTTTCCCTTTTTAAAGGGTGCTCCTGAAGCCTCAGGGCCTGTGACTTGGGTTAGGTTGAGTCACAGTCTAAGACTTCCCTTTCTTTTATTTAAAGAAAAAGGAAGTGGAGACATTGAGTTTTCACGGTTGTTTACAGAAATCATGAAGGCCGTCTATTCAATAGGTGTGACTTTAGATGGGTCCTTTGAAAAATTAGAGTTACTCAAGATGTTAGGAGGACTCTCAAATTTTTGATCCTGAGTATAGTCTGAACCCAGTAACACTTCAAGGGCACATGAAACAAATCTAGGATAGGAAGATGCACGTCAATGACAAGTAGAAGATTGTTCAAGCTACAACAAAGTTTCAGAATCTGCTCAAGATAGGGATGTTGGTTTGGGGGGAAGCTGATTCAAAAACTTTGCCAAAAAGGAGTGTATGAAGAAAGCTTTTAAGACATGCTGCATGAATTGGAAGGAAGTTAATCTAACTCGTGCATACTACAATGGTTCCTGTACAAGTAAAGACACTGAAGATCCAAGCTGGAGTACAAGTTTCAAGACAAGGAGAACTCGGAAGACATCTTCAGCTTTGGAAGCGCTTTAGAAGACTTTATTTGTGTTGTATTTATACATGATAGGAACATTGTAAGTAATTCTGTATGTCCACATATTGGGGGAAGATTGTTAGCCTTAAAATATGGTGACATAACTGGAATTACAATAGTTTAGTTATAGTGTGACACGTAGGGACTAATAATGACAAGTTATAATAGTTAGGTGTCACTAGGACTATAAATACCCCTTCATACTTCCATGGAGGGGTGAGGATACACATTTGTCTCATAAGTGTGTGGTGTTTCTCTCTTTAGAAAACACACACACTCTTTCCTTTCTCTCTCTAATAAAATGGCTTACTTTCATTTTTATCCTCCCCGACCTCCGGATCGTCTTTTGTTAGTGAAATCTTATTGTTAACAGAAGGGCTAGGATTTGATGCTTCAAGGACGCTCCTCCTTCTGAATCCTTCTGCTTAGCACTATAAATAGAGGAGGCCTCACCCACTTGGAGGATATCTAGCTTATAGTATTTTAGTAGCTTATTAGTATAATGTTTAGCTTATTGTTTAGCTTTTAATGTAATATTCTTTTTTAGCTTGTAATCCCTTTTGCTATTAATAAAAATCAAGTTTCATTTAAGTTGTTCATTTAAATTATGTTTTACTATTAAGCAAATATGGTTTAAAAGTGTTTGAAATGTCTTAAATAAGCTCAATAAGCTATTTTATATCCATAAGCTAGTTTTCATTCAGTTTAGCTTTTAAAAGAAGCTAAACTGAATAAGGCATTCACTCAAAATACCACAAACTGTTGAATAAGCCATTTGGAAGATAAGCCAGAAATGGAAGGGCTTATAGGGCTTATTCATAGCTTATTTCTTAAGCAGCTTGTAGATAAGCTCATTTGAGCATATTTTGATCCTTGTTTGAGCTAGGATCAATGTACTTCTTCTTTTACTTTTTTTTCAAGCTTAGATTTCTGTCTAGCTTATAAATCTGTGTATTGTTGCTTATTACTGCTTATATTAGCTTAATCAGTCTTATTATTGCTTAATATTGTTTGCTTATTGTTTAGATTCCATTAGTTTTAGTTTTTACTCAAAACAGTTTTAGAAAAGCCAAAAATATGCATAGTAATAAGTGTTTTCTTGTAGTGATTAATTGTGGTTGGTAATTGCTTATCTGAGCTTAATAAACTTATTTCATCACCTGTTTTCATAGATATCAGCTTATTACAACCTAGATTAGTTTTAAAATGCAAAAACAGTTTTTAAAGGGGTGTTTGGGTTAAGTTTCTAAAATGGGTCAAATAAGGTCTAATCTGTCTTTGGTTTCAAAAATCAGTTTCCCTTAGCTTAATTTGAGTCTTAATAGTAGTTTTTATAAGCTTAAATTTAATTTTATTAAAGTTTTAAGGTTTGTTAATTCAATACTCAAGTCTGCTTAACCAAAGAAATTCTTAAACTGCTTATTGGATAGATTTCCTAAAAACCTTCATAAGGTGTGGTTTTAATGTTCAAAATGAGTTTAATATGCTTCATTAGCCATCCGTTTTAAGTTTGTAGTGTGGGAATAGGATTTTTAAACTTTTAGCTCAAAGTCTAAGTATGTTCTTAATGTCCTGTATATGCAGATCATTAGAGGCTTTATCCTAGCTTTATTTAGATTATTATTAGTTGAATTTAGCTCATTATAATCTGGTATTAATCTGTTTTAAGTTTTTAGAGTGTCAACTTAGCTTTTGAGTCTTAATTTTAAGCTGCAAATTGTCATTTTAAACTTCAAAAAGCCAAAAATATTTAGTTCGTTTTTAGTAAAACTGTCAATTTCAATTACTTTTTCTAGTTTATTTTCTAAATCAATTTTCTTAATTTTTGTTTTCATGTTTTCTTTGGATGTCAAATTTAATATGTTTTTAGAATTCAACTTATTTCAAGTGCTTATTTGATCTTAAATTTAAAGTTGGTCTTATGTCCTTAGATTCTGCTTGTTTAAGTCTGCATACATTTTAGCTTTCAAGAGCTTTTCAGCTCATTTTGATAGTTAAATTCTAGTCATATAAGCTTGTTAGGTCTAGGTAGTGATCTGTTTTTAGCTTATTTGTTTTCATTTAGCTTATTTAGTCCTAGAATTAAGCTTAAAATCTGTCATTAAATTAAAAAAAGAAGCCAAAAACAAGTATGAGTCTGCCATTTTCTTTAGTCCCTTTCTAGCTTATTACCTTACTCATTTTGTTTAATTCTAGCTTATTTGGGTTATTAGATCATAGGACTTAATCTGTTTTTAACTTTCAGCTTATTTCCTAGAGCTTATTAGTCTTTAATTTAGCTTAAAAGTTGCTAATAAGTCCTTAGAGTCTGTTTAGTGTCTGCTGTCTTAAACACCTCTTACTGATTTTTAGCGTATTTAATTTGCTTATTACTTATCCTTAGTGCTTATTAGGTGTAAGTCTTGGTTTGTTTTAGCTTATTTAGGTTTTGCAACAGCTTATTAAGTTTTTAAATAGCTTAATAGTTTAGATTCAGTCACCAACTTAGGACATTTAAGTGACTAAAGACTTAGAGCATTTAGTTACTTCATTTAATGTATCCCTCAATGTCATAGGAATCATACTTGGTTTCAGGGAGAAAGTTTCAAGTTGAGAAAAATGTATACACCACACTGAACATGTTTGATCAGGGAGACTGATCAATCAATGTTCAACATGCCTAACTCTGCTTTCAGTCTTGTAAAAGTAGGTTCATCTAGGGGCTTAGTGAATATATCAGCAAGCTGATACTCAGTAGGGATGAAGTGTAATTCAATGTCTCCTTTAAGGATGTAGTCCCTGATGAAATGATACCTTATACCAATATGCTTGGTTTTTGAATGAAGGGCTGGATTGTTGGATATGGCAATGGCACTGGTGTTGTCACAAAAGATGGGTACCATCTTGTAATAAATGTCATAGTTAATGAGTTGACTTTTCATCTATAAGATATTTGCACAACATCCAACAGCAGCAACATATTCAGCCTTAACCGAGGATATAGCCATTGACTGCTGTTTCTTAGCACTCCAACAAACCAATTTTCCTCCAAGTATTTGACAGGCACCTGAGGTGCTTTTTCTATCCATGTTGCAACCAACATAGTCTGAGTCTGAGTATCCTTTTAGATCAAAGCCTGAACACTTTGGATACCATAAACCAAAGGATGGAGTACCTTTCAAGTACCTGAGGATTCATTTCACAGCAATGAGATGTGATTCTTTTACACTGGATTGATATCTTGCACATAAGAATGTGGAGAATTAGATATCAGGTCTTGCTGTAGTCAAGTACATCAGTGACCCAGAAGGTTAAAAGAAGGTTAAAAGGTCCTCGAAAGAACTTTGCGACACCACTATGGTCATGATTAGGTTGAAACTTCTCACTTTCTGGTTCAAGAACACTAGAGTGGTGAACGAGTTGCTTTCTAAATGGAGGATGCCTAGTAATTTTAGGCTTTATGTTTAAATCTTTGTTATGTTTCACTTCTAGTTGTATGCATTTAGCTAGGTATTCACGATTTTATAGCATGTCACAACCGTGTAGTGGGAAGTTCAAGCATGACGCTTGAGGTTAATGTGGTACTCAGCCACATTCCATTGTACTTAATTTTTTGTGATTAATACATTTACCGGGGTAACCCTTTACACCCAATCATTCATCTGTATAAGGTCTCATTGACTTCTTTACCAGCAAGATCAGGACCTAAGTTATTTGGAGGAACCATTGGTGTTTTCAGCAAGGAACTATCAGAAATTTCATATTTCTTCAGTAAGTCCCTAGTATACTATTCTTGACAAATGGAAATCCCTTTGTCATCCTGCTTGATTTGCAGTCCAAAGAAGTAAGTAAGTTCTCCCATCATACTCATTTCAAATTTCTTTGTCATCAATTTCTCAAACTGTTTACAAAGTTTTGAACTTGTTAAGCCGAATATGATGTCATCTACATATACTTGAACAAGGAGAACATCTCCTTTTGATTTATAGATAAACAATGTGTTATCTATTCTTCCCCTGGTAAACTTATTTTGAATAAGGAAAGTAGAGAGAGTCTCATACCATGCCTTTGGTGCTTGTTTTAGTCCATAAAGGGCTTTGTCAAGTTTACAGACATAGTCAGGGAACTCACTACTTTCAAAACCAGGAGGCTGTTTGACATAAACTTCTTCTTTTAGTTTACCATTCAGGAAGGCACTTTTGACATCCATTTGGTAAACTATGAAGTTCATATATGTGGCAAAAGCAAGGAATATCCTGATGGCTTCCATCCTTGCTACTGGTGCAAAGGTTTCATCATAGTCAATTCCTTCTTCCTGACTATAACCTTGTGCAACCAGTCTTGCTTTGTTTTTGGTGGTTATACCATGCTCATCTTTCTTGTTCCTGAACACCTATTTGGAGCCTATGGCTATTTTTCCATTTGGGAGTGGAACAAGAGTCCATACTTTATTTCTGTAGAACTGATTTAGTTCCTCATGCATGACATTAATCCATCCTAGATGCTTTAGTGCCTTAGATATTTTTTAGGTTCTATCCCAAAGAGAAAGTCAATAAATAGACATTCACTAGCTGAGGCAACTGTAACCTTGGCAGCCATACTTCTTGTAAGCATGCCTTCTCTAGGATTTCCAATGATGTTGACAAGTTCAATGTGTTGTTCTCTTGACCATCTATCATGAGAAACATGATGAGAACTTGTAGAAACTTGATTTGACATATGAGACTGAGGAACATCAGGAACTGAAGATTCAATGACAGATACTGAGGCATCAGTATTGTTTCTTAATGGTTCTTCAATATCGCTTCCTGATGGTACTTTAGGTGTTTGGGTGATTTGTTCATCTTGAACGTTTTGTTCATGGATCCCTTCAGTGTTGATTAGATCAGGAGGATCTTCAGTGTCGTCAGTGAGAGGTACATCAGGTTCGTTTGGGACAATCTCTTCAGGGATATGATTTTCTTAGGTAAGTTCAGTGAGTGAACGTCCATGAAGAATGACATAGTATGGGATATCAGAATTGACTTGATATTGTCTAGATGGGCCATCCTCATGAAGAAACTCATCAGGAGGATATCTAGAGGAATCATCAATTCCTATCTTATCTACTGAGGTATTTGTAAACCTGATGGCTTCCATACTTTCATCAAATGTTACATGATAAGTTTCCTCTATTTGTTGTCTTCTTGTGTTAAAGACTCTAAAAGCCTTTGAGACAGAGGAATATCCTAAGAAATATCCATCATCAGCTTTAGCATCAAATTTACCAAGATGATCCTTGTGGTTATGAATAAACACAGGACATCCGAACACATGAAAGTAGCTGATATCAGGAATTCTTTCCTTTAATATTTCTTAGGAAGTTTTATCATGTCTTTTGACAATGATTGATCTATTTTGAGTATAGCAGGCTATTCTGACTACATCAGTCCAGAAGTGCTTAGAAAGTACTGATCCATTTAGCATAGTTCTAGCAGCCTCAATGAGAGTTCTATTTTTCCTTTCAGCTACACCATTTTGTTCAAGTGTATAGAGAGAAGAGAAATTTTGAGAAATTCCTCTCTCATCACAGAAGCTCTCAAGATCATGATTTCTAAACTCAGTCCCATTATCAGTTTCGGGTCTTATACGTAATCTTTAAAGCCCGTTTATTAATTATGCTAATAGATAAACGTTAATCAATAAGATCTAGGATATTAGATTCCCATATATAAGCATACTAAGGATTGAAGATCGAGTGAACGATGGAAAAAACCACAAGCATAAGAGTCTTCATAATCCGGGCATTCTATGGACATAAAACCACAAAACAACAAATTTCAAGGCATAATCCAAATATTAAGGGGTCTCTACGCAAATCTAAAGCCGTTTATTAATTATGCTAATAGATAAACGTCAATCAATAAGATCTAAGATATTGGATTCCCATATATAAGCATACGAAGGATTAAAGATTGAGTGAACGATGGACAAAACCACGAGCACGAGAGCCTTCATAATCCGGGCAATCCTAGACATAAAACACAAAACACGAGAAAGGAAGAAGCGAGCCTCCTCATATCACACTTATTAATAAGTATTATACTAATATACTACTACACAGGATAAGCATGGGTTGCCACCCACGAAGCACTTATTTTTGTTAACCGAGTCATAAGCCTGACTCGACTCCGAATTTAGTTGTTCATGGGGAAAGTTTGGAGATCCAGGACAACCATCGGTGGTATGTCCCCTCTAAAATAATGTTTGAGTCTATGACCGTTCACCTTAAAATTTGGTCTGTCGATTTGAGATAACTCGATGGTTCCATAAGGGAAAACTTGAGCAATGGTGAACGGTCTGGTCCAACGGGTTTTGAACTTTCCCAAGAAAATCTTTAATCGAGAATTGAAGAGAAGAACTCGATCACCAATGTTGAAGACACGGTTCTTAATTTTGAAGTCATGAATCTTCTTTGTTTTCTCTTTGTAGATTAAAGAATTCTCGTAATCTTGATCCCGGAGTTTATTTAATTCATTCATTTGAACTTTCCGGTGATCACCTGAGGTCTTAAGGTCAAAATTACAATGTTTCAAGGCCCAATAGGCCTTGTGTTCAAGTTCAATAGGAAGATGACAAGCCTTTCTGTATACGAGCTTATAAGGAGTACACCCGATGGGTGTTTTGAAAGTGGTACGGAAGGCCCATATAGCATCATCTAACCTATCGGACCATGAAGCACGATTTTCACCTATAGTCCTTTCTAAGATACGTTTCAAACCACGATTTGAAACCTCCACTTGTCCACTCATTTATGGATGATACGCGGTAGAAAGACGGTGAGTAACTCCATACTTAAGCATGACCTTTGCAAATTGGTCATTGCAAAAATAGGTACCACGATGACTAATTATAGCACGAGGAGTTCTAAATCGGGTGAAGAGAGATTTTAAAATTTTAACGACAACTCGAGCATCATTAGTGGGGAGCGCTTTTGCTTCAACCCATTTAGACAAATAGTCAACGGCTATGAGAATGTATTTGTTCCCTCGAGAAGACAGGAACGAGCCCATGAAATCGATGCCCCATACGTCAAAGATCTCGCATACTTGAATTGCATTTTAAGGCATTTCATCCTTTTATGAGATTTTGCCTTGACGTTGACACGAGTCACAAGACTTTACCATGTCGTGGGCATCGCGATAAATCATCGGCCAATAGAAACCGAAATCAAATACTTTTTTAGCGGTGTAATTCGCACCATGATATCCCCCGGTGGGTCTATTATGGCAAGCCGTGAGTATATCAACGGCTTCTTGGCTGTGAACATATCGTCTAATTACTTGATCCGCACCAATCCTAAACAAGTAGGGGTCGTCCCAAAAATAATGCCTAACATCCTTAAATAACTTTTTCTTTTGTTGGGACGACATCCCTTTTACAACGAAATTCCTCGCATGGTAATTTGCAATGTTGGCAAACCATGGGGTACTAGAATCACTATGAAAAGATATCATTCTAAGGGTCTCGAGAGGAAATGTTTCATTAATTTCCTTTTTCTCAAGATCACATTGATGAGGGTTCTTTAATCTAGACAAATGGTCGGCCGCAAGATTCTCCGCTCTTTTTTTTATCACGAATAATGACATCAAATTCTTGGAGTAGGAGAATCCATCGGAGCAATCTCAGCTTAGCATCTTGCTTAGCAAGAAGATACTTAAGAGCCGAGTGGTCCGTATACACTATGGTCTTTGATAAGACTAAGTAAGGCCGAAATTTCTCGAAAGCATACACCACGGCTAATAATTCTTTTTTCGTCATCGTGTAATGTGCTTGAGCATCCGTCATGGTCTTACTTGCATAGTGTACAGGCTGAAAATATTTGGTCTTACGTTGCCCCAAGACTGTACCTATCGCATAATCACTAGCGTCGCACATAATTTCAAATGGTAGGTCCCAATCGGGGGAAACTAAAATCGGGGCTTAAGTTAACTTCTTTTTAAGTATATTAAATGCTTCAATACATTCTTTTGAGAAAATAAACGGAGTTTCTCTTTCATAAATATGGGTCATCGGCCGGGCGATTTTAGAATAATCTTGGATAAATCGACGATAGAACCTGGCATGACCTAAGAATCTTCGAACGCCTTTAACGGAAGTTGGATGAGGGAATTTAGCTATAACATCAACTTTAGCTCTGTCAACCTCAATCCCAGACTTTAAAATCTTATGTCCTAGAACAATGCCCTCTTTTACCATAAAATGACATTTCTCCCAATTTAGAACTAAATTAGTGTCTTCGCACCATTTTAGCATTTTGTCTAAATGGGAAAGGCATGAAGAGAAAGAATCCCCGAAGATCGAGATGTCGTCCATGAAGACCTCCATTGTTTCCTCGATCATGTCGTAGAAAATGGCCATCATGCACCTTTGGAACGTGCCCGAAGCATTACATAAACCAAAAGGCATACGTCGGTAGGCAAACATCCCATAAGGGCAATTGAAGGTGGTCTTCTCTTGGTCTTGTGGGTCAATTGGAATTTGAAATATCCAGAAAATCCATCTAAAAAGCAATAGTATTCGTTCCTTGCTAAACGTTCTAGCATTTGGTTCATGAAAGGCAACAGGAAATGGTCTTTGCGAGTAGCATTATTAAAATTTTTGTAATCAATACAAACACGCCATCCCGTAACTAACATAGTAGGTATCAATTTATTATCTTCGTTTTCAACTACGGTCATGGCACCTTTTTTAGGCACACAATGAACGGGACTCGCCCACGGACTATCGGAGATATGGTAAATCAATCTGGCATCAATGAGTTTTATAACTTCCTTTTTGATAACCTCATGAATTTTTGAATTTACCCTTCTTTGATGTTGAACCGCCGGTTTGAAATCGTCTTCCATTAAGATCTTGTGAGTACAAAAACTAGGGTCGATACCCTTAATGTCGGAAATTTTCCATGCGATGGCCTGTTTGTGTGATTTAAGAACCTTTAAAATGACAGCCTTTTCTTCATCTTTTAATCCTTTAGAAATTATGACGGGTAATTTATCGATTCCTTTTAAAAGCGCGTATTTAAGATGAGATGGTAAATCCTTGAGCCCAAGCTCTGGAGGATCATCAATAGAATATTTAATCGTTTTAATTTCCTCAAAATGAAGTTCTTTCGGAGGGAGAGGAGATGATGGATCATCATTTAATAACTTCTCGAGTAGAAGAAGGTCTCCTTCCGGATCAAAGTCGGCATCATCAATTCCCGATGGAATTGAATCATTTGTAAGACAAGCTTCGATTTCTTCCAAAATGAAGTCGCCTTCCTCAAAAGGAGTGAGAGAGGGGAAAGAAGTAGAAAGGATAGGATCTAAAGACGGAGTAGGATTGCCACTCGTAGAACTATCTGAAAATCCGAGAACTTCTTGAGCATACTCCTCACACGAAACGTCGATGACATCGATTTGATTAACTGATTCAGCATCATTGTAGGAGTATCTCGAAGTTTGACCAACTTTAAAGGTTATGGCTTCATCATCAACTCGGAGAGTTAATTCTTCACCGTAAACATCAATCAAAGCATGTTCCGTCCTCAAAAAGGGTCTCCCGAGAATTAAGGGAACCCGAGGATCAACAACATAATCAACGACTACAAAGTCGGCCGAAAAATGGAACTTTCCTACTTTTACAAAGACATCTTTGGCAATACCGAATGGACTAGTAGTCGATCGGTCTGCAAGTTCAAGAATCATTCGAGTAGGAGAGCTTCTTACATACCAAGATCGACCAAGGCTAAGCATTCAACTATCTACGGAAAATCACATGGAATAAGACACTTGCCGGGGTCTCCAAGTTTTTCGGGTAACTTTTTTAGGATAACCGCCGAACAATTCTCATTCACTGGTGTTTTAGCTAAGTCAAACAATTTTTCTTTGTTATTAAGGAGACTTTTAAACATTGAAGCAAATTTCGGCATATGTAGAAGAGCATCCGCAAAACTGAGCTCGAAATGTAATTCCCTAAAGATTTCAACAAATTTCGAAGCTAGATTATCATCTTTTTCACGGAGCTTTTGTTTGTTGGCTCTCGAAGGATAAGGTATAGACGGTTTAGGCTTAGGAGCAACAACGGGCTCATCAATTGGAGCTTGAATTTGGACTACCGGAGGTTGGATGTTTTCGGTACTCGGTTGCACCGTATCCTTTGTCACCTCGGGTTCCCGTTCCACCACCTTGGGAAGAGAAGAAAAAGGTGGAGGAATTGGAGGTCCATCATAAGAAATACCACTTCGGGTGGTGATTGCTTTCAAGTCACCTCTCGGGTTAGCAACGGTGTTGCTAGGAAGTGAACCCGTACCCGAAGAAGAAGCGGTATTCATTTAGAAAAAACTAGCCATCATATTCTTAAGCTCATTGGTTTGATTTGATATTGAAGTTTGTATTGAAGTTTGCATTTCATTTCTCAATTCATTTTTCACACATATATTTGATTTTGCATAGCTTTCATATTAGCATCATTTATCTTCTTGTAATTCGACAATTCATTCGAAGGAGCAACTTGTGTTTGCTGAATCGGAGCTTGATAATTCGGATTTCCTTGATTAGTTCCTCTATTTTGATTGTAACCTTGATTGTACCGGGTTTGATTATTTTGCACATTCAGTTGAGCAAAACCCGATGGTCGAATTTGGTTAGCTACACTTTGAGGAAGGTATCCGGTATTTCTCTGATTATAATTTACTGCGGCTGCTGAAACATATCCTTGAATATTATCTCGATAATCTGGAAAAACGTTGCCATCAGTGGCAAGACATTGGTGGTAAGGATGCAGACCACCACAAGTAACATAAATTTCCTCAACCGCTTTCTCGGAAGCATGAGGAGAAGATTTCTGATGAAGCATAGCCTTAACGGCTTCGACAAGAGCGGCAATCTCAGGAGAATGAGGGGAAGAAGAAGAAGGACCATTCGTACTCACTTTTAAAACAATCGGTTTGTTTCGTGAGTTGCAAACTTTTGACTTGTTTTCAATAATTGTCAAAGCATCTGGTATGTGCTTAAATACACATACCTTTTACCTTTAAAATCGAGCTAAAATAACCAAAAATGGACTTAAAATGCCAAATATATGCTTGTTTTGCTAATTGTATTGTGTAGGAACGGATAACGCGCATCATAAGTAAAACTTGATCGGTGAGGGGATAAAGGCATAAGTTAAGAAGGTAATAATCCCTACGGAAAAAGTCAACACCTATAACCGTGTGATGTGGGCATGCACTGAAGGAGATCCATGTAAACTGTCCCCCAATGCCTCCACAAAATGATACAACAAAAACGATGTAGAAAATTTCGTAATTTTTCATTCCCCAGATGATTTGTAGTTTTTTGAAGGAGGGAAAAATAATTTGGTTAATAAACTTGGGAAACAAGTATCTGACCGCCAAGGTAAGCAAAGTAGAACCGAGGGTATTCTTTTTATCGAGCCATAATCCCTAGTCTGCCCCTGGGCGATAAGAAAATTGGAGAAAATGCATAAGCTTAATTGATGAATATGAGGCACATCTCTAACCTTAATTAGTGTGAGATGTAATTCTTGTTTTTAAAACAACCAAAAAATTGAGCATGTGGATCCTACCTTTACCCCCCCCCCTCTAAAATCCGTAAAATTGTTTATGAAGTTACAATATTTAGAAGACCATGTTTTAAGAAAGCTCAAAAAATCTCGGTTCTAGAATAGCGTGAAAAAAGGAAAAGCATACACCGTAACCACACTTGTGATGGTCATAAGTAATTCTGCCAAAGAAGAGCGAATAACTGGGGTCCATCGTAGACTACTACGAAGTGTGCTCCTTTAAAGTAGAAAACGGTTTGACTCTTTGCTTGAACGCTAAGATTACGCTTTTCATAGTCGTGGAAGATCGGCAAATTAAATTCGATGAAGATCGAGTGCGCATGCACTAGAAAAAAAAAATAAGAGAAATAAAAAGAAAAATATTTTTTGTAACGATAATCCAACAAGTGTACGTTAGCTCTCTAGAAAACGCACAAAGAAAGCGAAATGAGCGTGTAAGCGCGAAGCATTTTTAAAAACCTTCTTCCTTTCGGGTCGAGATTCGTATGATCAACCCTCCCTATATAACCTCTCTTATAATTAGTTTGTAATCTAAAGTGAAGCCGATTTCACAAGGACACAACAGTTGTTTTGTTGTATTTATAATTTTTTGTTGGATTTTTGATTACTGATAATAGAAGAAATATTCTCAAATGAAAGTGATAACTTCCACGAGAATGGGTCTTCAAACACTATCTCACAACATAACACGTATAATTGCTCACACCTCCTCGCAGCGCCGCCAAAAAATTTGATATACCTTAACATAAGTATCCTATATATATATATATATATATATATATATATATATATATATATATATATATATATATATATGAATTTATATATAATAAATATAATAATATAATATCAAAAACCGATATAAAGGGAAGGATGGTGAAACAATGACCTCCAATCAAAATTCTTAAAAATGCCACATAATTCATTTTGGCTGCCACATAAGACTGACCATCTTTATTAAGTCAACCTCAAAAAAAAAATCCCCATCCCTTGATTTCCGGATTCCATAAAACTAGTGCGTAACACAAAATTAATCAACCAATCCTTATCAAAAATCAAACAAATTATATATTATCAACTAAAATCAAAAACCCTATTCTAAAATCAATCAAAAAATCCCCAAAAACACATATTCAATCCCTAACCAAAATCAATACTGATGATAAAACAAATCACAAAGTTTCTTCCCAACCCCGGTTTGTTTTATGTAGCCACGGTAAACAAGTCAAATCGCCAATCCAAAATTTAAAGATATAACCAAATCAACCATACCTATTGAAATCGAATACTTATAGGTAAGAATATTTTTTGAAATTTTTTCTGTATTATATTTATATTATAAAAATAGGTTTTTAATTACTTAATGTTTTATGTTACTTGATCATTTTGTTTGACAATGTTTATTTTTCTAATTGTTTTAGACCCGATCAACCTAAAGTACGAGTTATGCGCAGTACACTATTTTTCGTGTTTAATGCATCCAACAATTATCCGCTAGAACAACTGAGCATCAGTTTTCCAACAATGTTGGTGATGATCACCTTAATTAATGTAATTTATTATCAAAAAAGATCAAAAAAAAGTGCTATATCCAAAAATTTAAGTAGCAAATAATACATAAGTTTCTGTAATATGCCTAAATACAACGATGATTTTTATTTTTTCAAAACTAAAATATCATTCCTTAATCATAGTTATAATAACTAAATTAGCATGCATTACAAAACCCTAATCACATACGAAGCCACTTTTCGTATATTATTTTACTGCAATTTACTTATAGTTTTGAAGTTTCTAACTAATTTCACTGTCAGCAGAGATATTTGTTGACACTGGCCTGATACGGTCAGTTATGGACGGTTACAACGTCTGCAGAAAGATGATTTGAAAGTTGGGTTATTTGGGGATCTTATTGAGCCATAACTGATCATTTTGGTATTATTTTTTCCCCTGTATTGTTTGTGTAATTAATCCATAGTAGGCAGAAATTTTATTTATTTATATTTCGTATTGAAGGTTAAAACATGTCTTTATGTTAAATGCAATATATATCCAGTTTGTTATTAACTTAATGCCAATTTGTTCATTTTTAATTTCAATTTTAGTTTTATCAAGTGTACATAACCTTTAACATTAGTCTAAGTATTTTTTTTTATATTTTAATACTAAACTTTTGACATAAATTAAAAAAAATCAATTATATATTCCTTAAGTTGAATTTATATAAATTTTTAAATATATTTATTAATCCTAAAACATTTCTTAAAGCAAACCCGTCCCACCGGACGGGCCCCCTGAGGCTAGTATATATATATAAATATACATCTATATATATATATTTATATATAGTATATAATATATAAACAAAATATATATATATATATATATATATATATATATATATATATATATATATATATACCTAATAACTAAAATATCAAATAATAAGAGGAGTAAGGAAAGTATTCCGTAAGGTTTTAAAGAAGATTACTTTTAACCAAAGTAAAATCCAAAACCTTCCCGGGTCGTAGTCCCAACGAGGCGTGAATTGAGAATCGTGATTAAATTCGTGATCGCGTGATTTGAATGATCGAAGATTTGATTTGAGATCTATTTTTCTACAACTAATGTAAAATCAAATAAAGGCAAGCAATAAATAAAGCAATTAAAAATTTAAACTAAAAACGATGACGGGGATCTAAAAACGCGACTTAAAAAAAACTAAATTATCAAATTTTAACCCTAAAAATGCAAATTTAATTTATAAAAGTCCTAAATGATTAAAAATAATTTTAGAAAAAAGAATTATATTTTTTTTACTTTTATTTTATTTATTATGAATTAAAAACAGATTTAATCTAAAAATATTATAAAAAATATTAAACTAATTTAGAAAAATCTAAAAAAATCACGAAAAGTACTTTGAACTAATTAGAATCTAAGAAAAATAAAACAGGTTCATCATCTTATTTGAATAAGCTAGAAATAAGCTAAAAGGGGCTGAAAGGTTTACACTTGAAAAAGGGTTTAAAAGAAAAATGGTTGGAAGGTATAACGAAAAAGACCCAAGGGCAAGTTGGTAATGAGAGTGTGTGTTAAGGTGTTGGGCTTTGAGAAGGGGGAGGTCACAGGTTCGAACCCAATGGCTTCCCTTTTTGTAATTTTTTTAATTTCTTTTTAAAACAACTAAATATAAAACCAAAATAAGCAACTTAAAAAAAACACTTTTGACAGAACTTAAAGATAAGCTAGAAAAAGTTTATAAAAAGATGACAGTTTTGGTTTTTTTAAGCTAAGTGACCAAAAGCTAAAACTGTTAGGCTTTTTAGACTTAATAAGCAAATGGAAAAGCAAATAAACTAAAAATAGCTAATTACCTAGACGTAATAAGCACTAGTGACTAATAATGAACAAGCAAATAAGCTGAAAAAGCACTAAAAAGCATTTTAATAGTAGACTAAAAAAACAGATTTTAAAACTAAAACCACTACTTTTAAGCTAAGATTAAGAACAAATGAGCACAGGAAATAAGCTAAAAAGTGAAAACATATTGAGTTTAAGACTCAATAAGCACTTAGGAACAAGAAATAAGTAAAGACAAGTGAGTGAAAAGCAACAATTAACATAAAGACATCAGACTCTCAAGGCTTTT
The DNA here is from genome assembly GCA_026074375.1 of Tanacetum coccineum. Classification (NCBI taxonomy): domain Eukaryota; kingdom Viridiplantae; phylum Streptophyta; class Magnoliopsida; order Asterales; family Asteraceae; genus Tanacetum; species Tanacetum coccineum. Next base: position 25,256 of record BQNB010002887.1, read on the forward strand.
TTACTAGACTTGTACCACTATATTAACTAAGCATTATACCGAAATAAGAACGTTAGAAAATGGCTAAAAAGCATAAACATACAAAGTCAAAGACCCAATAAGCAACTAATGAGGCAAGGATTAAGCAAATAATTCAAAACTAAAATGCTAGAAAAGCAAAGAGAAAAGAATTGTTTAACTATGTTTTAGGATTCTAAAAAATAAATAAGCTAATTGCATGCCTAATAATAAGCTAGTAAAAGCTGATTTAAGTTTCTAAAAAGCACAAACAGATTAAGCTTGTAGGCCAATAAGCTTGTGTTGTCAATTTCAGATTCTAAAACATCTATTACCTAACCTAAATTTGAAGATCAAAAATTGACTTTAAATCTTTAAAAACTAAAACTATCACTTTGACAGATTGTAACATAGATCTCACAAAACAATGGCACACTTAACCAACTCTATTTTGCTGCATTTAGAAACAAAATAGAAGCATATACAAGACCTCTAAACAAATTTTAAGCAAAATTTAAATATAAGTAGTATGAAAAAACTTTGCCTTATTGGATATAGAATATTATATCTTTTATATTAAAAAAACGTCAGACTTAATCCCGAGGCTTTTCAATAATGAATTCTGACCCGATATTAATTAATGCACGCCCGACCCGCTTCCTTGGTTTTAGACCTTCTCCCACTTTTTCCCCTCTCATACCTTCTCCTATCTCAGAGTTCTCACAATAACCATAAGAGTCACATCTACAACATGCATGTTTGCCACTTGTATTCCATTTTTCCTTGGGGTATATATTGTGTCGATTTCACAATGTTTTATTTTTTCTACTATTTCCGTTCGCCTATGTACGAACTTGTTAGTCCCTTTTCTTAGATCCCTGTCTTTGTTTGTTGTTTGCATGTTGTTTTGATCTTACTTGATTCTCTTACTGCTATTGTAGTTTTACCACTTTGGAATTTGGTTAGGGTATAGGGTGTGGAAGCGGGGAAATCAAAAGGAAAGTACATTTCTGACAGGATAGTTAACAAAAAACCACACCTCTCACTTCGGGAAACACAAAAAACATTTTCATTCGGCACTACACTCCCGTATGATTTAAAGGAGAGATAAAACACTTTAAAGGAGAGAGAAAACATTTTTTTTATTTTGTGTGAGTGTGTATTGTGGGGTATTTATGTTTTGAAAGTATTTTTAAATGATAAAAGATAGAAAAAATTAATGGAAGAGAGAGAGGGTGATGCAGTGATTGAAGGAAAGTTAAAGGAAAAGATAAAGGAAGTGTTTTTTGATGATGTGAAGCTGATGTGGCTAAGGAAAACCTTAAACCACACCCTTCACCCTTATAGGAAGTTACAATTTGGTCAATTTTAGGCAGTAATGAATCTATGGGTTTTTCAATTTAGGTAAGCTTTTGATTTTTAGTTTCCAAGTTTAAGGTTATTAGGTTTCGTATCCAAATTTTCCTACTTCTTCATTGCTATTGTAGTTCTACTAATTTGGAAGTTGGTTATACGGAGTTAGGCTTTGGTTAATTTTAGGCACTAATGAATTGTGGGATTTCTTCAACAAAAAAAAAAAAAAAAAAAAAAAAAAACAAATAGTAAAAAAGCAAAAAAGCAAAAAAAAATAGAAAAAAAAAAAGAAAGGGAAAAAAACACATAATTGTGTGGGGTTTGGTTAGGCAATTTTGACTTTTGTTCTAGATTTAGATTATAGGTTTTTCGTATTCGGGTACCCTGTAAACTGTGTTGTGAAGATTGATATTGGTATTTTGGGTTTTGAACGACATCATGAGTAGCAGAGACTACACAAATGTCTAGTAGCCTCGGGCGGGTTTAGTGATAAGTAGTTTGTGTTTCATCTTATACGGCTTATTTGTAGTTACTAAGGAGTTGGCTTAATTTTTTTTTTCTTCTTTTCGTCTACTTATTCATACATTCTTGTCTACTTCAAATTTATTTGTGGCCCGTTTTTGCTAAAATGTCCCTAACTACAAATTTTTTTTATGGTCCCGTACAATAATGAGATTGGAATGTTTTTTATTGAGTTTTGACGTTTGATTGTTGACTTTTTCTACACAAAACGTTTTTAGTTTTTTTTTTCTTTTCTTTTTCCTTCATTTACTTTGTACTACATATGTAAGCTTATGTTCGGTGGGGGGGGGGGGGGGGGGGGGTCAAAACCAGTGGTTCTCTAGTTTGAAAAAGTCACGAGCTTCTTTTACAAGTTTTTCTTCGTAGCTTATCGAGCTTATCGTATAAGGTTTACTTTCTTGAATTCGTTAGCAACCTTTATAGTGGTTTTCATCATTTTCATCAAAACTTAGTTTTACAAGCTTATTCTTAAAGCTTTTTCTTGGGTTTCTTGGCTTATTGTGGTCCTCACCGGTTGAGACAAAGAGACATAGATCCACATATTTCGGAAACAAGAACAAGGACAACGTGGTTTTTTGTTGTTTCTGTTGAAGACAAAAGCAAGGACACCGGACACGCATGTTCTTCTTTAACCGGATATGCAGCTTCTTCATTAACCGGATACGCAGCTTCTTCATTCACCGGATACACAATCCCTATTATTCCAACCGGATTAGCACTTACAAGTTTTCAACCGATCGCAGTTCGTTATCCAACCGTAATATGCACGTTACTAGTAACCAACCGGATTCGCATTTCGTTATTCAACCGGATTAGCACTTACAAGTTCAACCGGATTCGCATTTCTTTATTAACAGGACTCGCAGTTTACAAGATCAACCGAACATGCAGTTTACAAGACTCACCGATTCCGCGTTAATTTTTTCTAGTTCAATCAACCCGGTTAAACTCGCAGCCTCTTCTATTAACCGGACTAGCATCTTTTCAAGGACAACCGAATTAGCAACTCAATAGAAATGAACTTTACACGTTTTAAGTTAATTTGGGTTTTTTCGGTTTCGAGTGTCGTTTAACTACGCGACTTATAACCTATACCATTGTGATCGTGATCTTTTTTTGATCATCGTGGTGTGTTTTTTTTTTTATTAATTTTTTTAAAAATTTCTACCGACGATAACCGTACCATCCCGCGAGCAAAGAAATAGAAACGTTTACATTTTCTAAATTTCAAAACGATGAGGAAATGAAAATGGTGGGAATTTTTTTTATTATTAATCTAAAATTACACTTTGACACATGCAGTCCCTGAACCTTTTATTAATTTCAAAGTTCATCATTTGTTTGATAAATAACCTTCTTTGTTAAAACAACTTTACACCGTTAGTCCTTATTCTTATAAAACAGCCCGTTAGTCCTCCAAAGTGAAACATAATTGCACTGTTAGTCCTTATTTGAGTTTTAATCAACCGGTACTCATTTTAAGTTGAAATTTTGTGCACCGTTCGTCGTTTTATGCTCATATACCTCAACAAAAGCTTCTAAGTACTTCGACAACAACAACGATTTCAACAACAATTCATCATTCTTTCACGGTTTCTTCTTGATTTAGTAAAATCTCGTAAAAATTTATTCTTTTCTCGGTTTAAGTCATAGAATTGTAACATCCCGTGAACTCAAACAATAACAATCACTTTACCTACTTAAGATCCGATATCCATTCACAACATCAAAATGTCAAATACCAATACCAATTTGCCAACTCAAACATCAAGTGTTCTTCACAATGACACAGTTTCTTCGTGTTCAACTTCTAAAGTTCAAGAGAAGACACAACTTTCAAAAGAACGATGCATGAAAAGTCTTAGAGCAATTCAGTCACAATTCAAGTTTCTCACAGATACTTTACAAGATTTTGGTACCATGCCTATCTTCAAGAGAACATTCTCTCAAGACTTGGATTTACTAGAACAACATCTTACCAAAGAAATAATTTCTCAGACTGATTGCAAGACTATTTTGACAAAACTCAGAACAACGTTTGAAAATGCTTTCAATTCAGAATTCAAAGAGCGTATGCAGAAATATACAAGATTTGATGCTCAATCCTTCAAAGATGCAATGATCTGTAACATGGATTCCATTAGGAAATACATGCTTGAGATAATTCTTCATCAACAACGGACTCCACAATTGTTAAAACAAAAGAAGTTGATGTAGACACAAGACGATCATTCAAATCCAATCCAAGCATTGAATGTTGATTCATTGAAAGTTGATTTAGTTGTCATACAAAACACTTGTTCTGAGAAAGAAGACACTAATTCAGAGACTGCATCCAGCAAATCAGTAAAAGAAAGCAGCTTGGATTATGCAACAAAAGATGTACATGTAATCAAATACAAGATGTCAAAAGCAAAAGAAAGATGCATGGAATATTTTCAATCTCTTCATTCACACCTTCAAGTTCTTTCTAAAGAAGACTTAAAAGGCACTCGCATCGAACATGGATTCAAACGGGCATTTAGGTCACTCTTTGGTCAAGATGATGATACTTTCATAAGTACAATGCTCCTCAACGTAGATCAACTACAAAAGCAACTTGACAAAGATAAATTTCAAGAAGATGGATCCAAGGCATCCTTTTGGGTGGTAAACAACCAGTTTCAGAAGTTTATCGATTCACAGTTTTCCTTGGATTATGATAGTCAAATGACAGACAAGTAATTTGTTGAATACACCAGAATCGAGGTTAAACACTTCATAGATACACTACTCCATTACATGGGTAATGTTAAGAAGTCCATTGCTCAAAGAACACGTCATCAAAGACAGTATGATAGAAGGGTGAATAAAAGACAAATGCAGACGTAAGGGAGTAAGATTGATACGGGTAAAGCAGTAGATGTTGATTTGGTTGTCACAGAAAGCAGTGGAACAGAAGCAAAAGTGCAAGATGACAGTAGTAGGTCAGGGAATGATACAGATGCTGATGATGTAGATATCAGACCCATATATGACAAAGAGCCAATGGCTAAGGTATAATTGACTGCTGAATGTAATATCTTTGCAATAGGACAACAACATACTAAGCAACTTGAAATCAGTCATGAAGGTAGGATTGACCAGTATCCTGAACAATGTCAAGTTCAAAGTCCTATGCTTGATTCATCACTTGATAACCAGACAATTGAATACTCAAAACAATCACTCGAGTCTAAAAATATTTTACTCAAAAAGACCGTTGCCCAATTTCAAAAAGATTTATCAAGAATGGAAGCACACTGTATTGCTCCTGAACTTAAATATCAAAATCAAGCTTTAAAATTAGGGCAACATGGTCAAATTTTGAATGAAACAAGTAATAAAGCCAAGATTAAAAAGGAAATTGATGTACTTGAAACAATGAACATCGAATTAGAACATAGTGTGGCTAAATTACGTAAGGAAAATGAGACTTTGAAAAAGCATTACAAAGATTTGTATGATTCTATTAAAATTACGAGATCTAAGACTATAGAACAGACAACTTCTTTGCTTGCTAATAATGCTGATTTAAAAGCTCAGATTCAGGAAAAGGTTTTTTCAATTGCTGCTTTAAAAAATGACTTAAGGAAGTTAAAATGAAATAGTGTAAATATTAAGTTTGCTAAAACATCAGTCTTGAGGAAACCGGTTTTACAATCACTAAGAAACCAATCAGTTGTTAGACAATCGAATGCGTTTAAATCTGAAAGGCCTCAAATGTCAAAACAACGGTTTGCCTCCCAAGTTAATATGAATAACAATTTGTCAAGACCAGTAACTCAACACTATTTGCCTAAGAGAAGAGAATCCGTTTTTGCAAAACCTGATCATATGATTGCATCTAGCGAATCTAGGAATAGTTCTAAGAACATGCTAAGATTTAGTTCAAATGACATGGTTCATAATCACTATCTAGAGGAAGCTAGGAAAAAGACACAAGAAAGAGATAGGAACTCAAAAACTAGTGTGATGCCTTCTGCTAGATTTCAAAGCACTGCTGATGATAGCAAACCAAAATCTAGGAGCAACAATCAAACACCTAGGAGTTTGCCTGTATCTAAGAGTAGTTATGTAACAATAACGGTTGTGCCCAAAGCAAATCACTCTAAGAGTTCTAGTTCTTTCTCAGATTCCAAACACTTTGTTTGTTCTACATCTCATAATTGTGTCTTTAATGCAAATCATGATGCTTGTATAACAAAACTCCTGAAGGAAGTGAATTCACGTGCTAAGATTCAATCCTATAAGACCAGAAACAGTAACAAACCCGTAGATCAAAAGACTCATACTCAGAAACCTGGTAGGCAGATCTTTACAAGACATAGGGTTTCTCCTAATAAGACTTTCGCTGTGTATGAGAAAACATCTCCTAGAACTGATCTTAGGTGGAAACCCACGGGTAGAATTTTCAAATTTGTTGGTCTTAGGTAGATTCCTACAGAAAAGTTATTCGACTCTTACACAAACAAGGTTGACAATGAACCCCCACATGGTTCAAATGTACCTAATATTATATTCATGAAAGTAAAAAAACTTTAGATTTTAGTGCATGTACATCAATCAATGTTCAGAAGGAACAAAGTCTTGATTTAACTACAGGTACCTTATGTAATGTCAACAGGGAAAATATCAGAGTATGGTTGTTGAAAAAGCTAATATCTCAGAAACCATTATCAAAGTGAGTGCAGGTACATCAATCAATGTTCAGAAGGAACAAAGTCTTGATTTAAGTGCAGGTACCTTATGTAATGTCAACAAGGAAAATCGCAGAGTATGGTTGCTGAAAAAGCTGATATCTCAGAAACCATTATCAAAGTGGATTCACAAATGATGATACAAAAAATAACATTTGAACACAATAGTTCAAGCCTCGAACCTCAATGTCAAATGATGTTTGAACAAAACGGTTCAAGCCTCGCACCACAATGTCAATAAAACTTCCTATAGCAGATATGATAGTTATGACATCAATGATAGAGTTGGAAAGTCTATTCAGTCCTTTATTCGACAAATATTTCAATGGAGAAAATAAAGTTGTTTCAAAGTCTTCCACTATTACTACTGTTGATGCATCCGATAAACGTCAACAACAACCAGATTCAACTTCATCTACTTCAACTCTAGCAACAAGTGTCACTGCTGATGTAAACATCGACTTGTACATATTTTTGATTTTCCTTTATTTTGATTTAAAATATTTTTGAAAAACAAAATACAAAAATGTAAAACCAATAAAAAGAAAAATAAAAAAATATAAAATTTAGAAAAACAAAATATAAAATCAGAAAATTTCAAAATTACCAAAAAGAATCTTCTCGACATGTCTCTTGGAATCGATAACATTTACGTACCTAGAAATGTCGATTAACATTGACACGGGTGTGTAAATGAAGTTTAAGCAAGAGTTCAAACATTTCAAAACATGTCATTTCTAAATTTTCTCTATGACTTATGTACATTTCATTGCATAACTCAGTCCCGAATGTAATAGGAGAGTGTACGTTTCAGTGCGCTTACTATTTAAATAGAAGAGAAGTCTTCTATCATGGTTTTTAAAAACCGTTGAACATAATTTTTCAAAAAGAACTTTTAATGTCAAATTGTTTACAATATAAATTGTGGTATCTTTCCATCATAAGTGGTATTTGTTAAAATTGTGTGTTCAACACTCCCTTCCTTAATATAGTTAACAATTGGTACAATATTCAATGTTTATAAGTGGTACAATTGGTAAAAAGAATGCTCAACAATGTCACCATAACAAGTGAATCAATTTCTGAGGGGGAGCTTTTAAAACCAAAGCCTTTTAATGTATTCTGGGTACATCTCATAAATGTCAATTTTATGTATCCAAAAACATTCAAGTGAAACTAAAATGTGGAAATTATAATGTCAATTAATAATATACATTGTTCACTAAGGCATCTCACTCCGTCTTCAACATATTTGTGGTGTCATATCATTTTTTCCTTATAATGTCAAGTTTTAAAAATTAGTGGTATCCCACATACTGTGTTAAAGGGGAGCTATCAGAAAAATGAATTCATGCAATATCATGGTATAATTTTTCTCTCCATGGAACTTTTCATGTCATAAATTTTAATCAATTGGTATTTCAAATACTAAAAGATTTATTATTTTAAATAAGGGGAGAAAATGTGATATAGAAGAATGTGATCTTTAAGACTCTAAGTGCAACTCTTTCCTTCATGTGCAAAATAATTTTGAATCTCGAAGCACATGTGTAGGGGGAGTATTTCAAAATAAAAACCTTTGATACAGATGAAACAATGTTAGAAAATGGTTTTATGGTTCGATCTCTATACCAATAACCAATTAATCTCATGACATCGATGAAGTCATAAGGTGGTTAGGGTTAGGTATAAGTCCTATGATCCAACCAGAACTGGAGGGATCTACCCAAGGACAATCCATAGTTAGAAATAGCAGTCCTTAGGTATGATTGAAGATGAATGAGAAACGGGAATAATGCCGACTAAGATTGAGCTAACACTGAAACAATCACAACAAGGTGTTAGTGATGACGTCTTGGTAATCATTAAAGGGGTTGAAGAATTAAAAACAAATGTATGGATAAAGGGTGAAAAGAAAGAAGCCCTCCACATAACTTAGGTAGAAACTGGGTCAATACATAATCTATCAAAATCACAATGATGATTGTTGATATTGAAGAAAGTCATCATGGACCCAGTGATGCAATGCACAACCCTTCCCAGCCATTCGAGTTTCTCTCAAAAGAAACTTGTCTCATTTATCACGGAGATACACACGTTATCTATTGACATCTCACTCTGAGATTGTTGATATTGAATAGGTGGCAGTCTGCTCCAGCCTCCGATTACTAAAACCAAAGTGCACAAATCGAGTCTAGAGCCAAAAGAGATCAAAATAAATCTCATTAGGACACAATGTCAAAATACAAATTGTTATTCATCAATATAACATTTGGTATCAAATTCCTACGTATTATCCTTGAGATATTGCCAGAACATTCAGAGTGATACTCTTTAGTATTCACAGTGACGAATGGAAATCCTTCCAGAGTCAACCTCAAACAGCTCTGTGGTAGGTGACTTGCAAGATTCTATATGAATCGAGCTTGTGCTAACTGTATATCGATTTTGGTCCAGTAAATGAATTGACAACTTAATCAGAAAGATAGTAACTATCTGATTCACTCTTACCGTGTTGTCTGCTTTGAGACGTTCCGTTAATGAGAACAAGCAAGCATGGTGAATCTAATACATCTGTGTTAGAAGATCTTAGGCTTTGAGCTGGAAACCCTGTCAAGGAGATTCTTTGAATCTACCTGATCACATGTATAGTATTTATACTATAAAACGGGGAACCGTGGTTGTTACAACCGTATTTGACAAAGTGACAAAGACACTTTCGTCCCATACTCTGTTTGTTTATCACCTAACTTTTGAAATGAGCTTCAAAAGTCGGTGTTGCAACCCATGTCCCAGCGAAGTCGGATTCCTTACCCATTATACCTCATAGGAGCTCTAAAAGTCACTCATTTAGCATCAAGAGTGTTGATCTAAACTTTCCATAGATTCTTCCAAGTCGAATCAATTAATTCGTATTTTGGGGAGATGTTTAGCCTAGTGTTCATATTAGTCCAACACAAGATGAAACCAAAGTGTCTGCGTCTGTCGGTCAAGCGCCAAGATGAACAACACAAAAGCTCAATGTCAAGATCATTTCAAGTCAGGGATATGATACAAGATGAAAGATCTTCGAGTCACTCAACAGTCAAAGTGAAAGGCTCAAGATCAGTCATACATAAAACGACACCGAAAGTGAATGTTATCGATCGTCTTACACCCAGACTGAACAAAGCCACTTACACCTCCGAAAAGACAAGGAGCAAACTCTCAAAGTATATCGTCAAACATTAGGAATATAAAGTTCAAATCAAGTAACCATCCATCAGCACGTCAACATTTGGGGAGATCAAAGAAGACCTCAAATTGGGAGAGATTGTTAGCCTTAATTTTATATAAGTCGAACACGAATGTTATCGGTCTTATTGTCGTCAATTAGTTCTTGTTAAGTAATAGGCTAGTCTGGATTAACGGGCTTGGATGTATAATTAATTATTTGTCCATGTTTTTGAAGAACAATATTGGCAGCTTTAAGATCACAGTCAGCTTGGAGCTTCTCTACAACTGAAAGTTCTTCATATTTCTTTGTCCTAGTGGTGCCATCCTCTTGAATAATAGTAGGCCATACAAGTGGACCATTTTGAACTGAGTTAAGAATCATTCTACCGTTCTCCCAATTCTCTATGTATATTTCCATACGACTCTTCCAAGAGTCATACATAGATTTTTCCAACATGGGAGGACGGTTGTCCGCACCGGCAATGATCATGAATTCTGCTAAAGTTGTCATTTTGAATTGATTGATTAAATGAGAAAAGATAACTATTTGATCGTTCAGTGATTAGAGGAATTTGTGTTAAAGTGATGTTTGTTTAAGTGATTGAGTCTTGAGATTACACGGGATTTTACAATTCTTGATAAAACCGAAAAGATAAATGAATATTTCATGGGATTTTACAAATCACAGAAAAAATCGTATAAATCACCCAGAAGAGGTGTATAAATTACCTAGGCAAAATAGTGTATAAATCTCCCAAGGTAAATGTATAAATCACCCAAGTGGAATGTATAAATCACCCAAGAGAAACTGTATAAATCGCCCAAGAGAAGTGTATAAATCTCCCAATGAAAGTGGTATAATCCTCCTAAGCAAAGTGGTATAATCCTCCTAAGCGAAGTGGTATAATCCTCCTAAGCAAAGTGGTATAATCCTCCCAGGCAAACGGTATAATCCTCCCAAGCAAAGTGGTATAATCCTCCCAGGCAAAAGGTATAATCCTCCCAAGCAAACAGGTATAATTCTCCCAGGCAAATGGTATAATTTGCCTAGTAGAAAATGGTATAATTTGCCTGCTAGAAAAATGGTATAATTCGCCTAAAGAAAACGTATAATTCGCCTGGTATAATTCTCCTAGAGGAACACGTATAATTCGCCTAGACCAATTTGAAACCCACTTTTTTCCAAACACTTAAAGACACACTTTTTGGCGTTTTAACTTGATTTTTCTTGTACAACTTGCTATCATAAGCTTATTAGAACCTTAAAAACATAAACTTTATGGTTTTTAACACAAAAAATTTGAAATCAAGATTTTTAGTAAAAAAGAACTTTCGAACCAAAAACCTTCAAAAAGATGAAATTTTTTGATGTTTTTCAAAGTTTTTCTTGTACAACTAGCTTATATAAAGATAGAAGTAGTATAAAAATGGAAGCTTTATGGTTTAAACACACAAAAAGTGAAAACCTTTTTTTGAGTTCGAACCAAACGGACCAAAAAAACCAAGGAAAACTGATATTCGTATAAATATATAGTATAGTATATCCTGTTGGATAAGAAAATTACTTTAGGAAAAGTAATAGTTCATCATCCGAGTGTCGTTTCCAAGGTGAGAGATGAATTGAAATTCACGAGAATGTTTCTTTTGATGCTTGATTATCTTTTAATGTCTTTTATTTTAAAACTACGGTTTTTAATACTAATAATATAATATAAAAACTATAATAAAGCTAAAATAATACTAAAACGGGCATGCTCGCTAAATAACAATAAACGACAATGACAATAACTTACAATAACAATAAACTAACAACAATCAACAAGAAATCATAAACGAGCATACCATAAGTCACGCTAAATATGGGCAATAAGTACCAACTAACCTAAGCATAACAGTCAAGCATTAAACGAAAATATAGCAACAAATAAACTCCTAACCTAAGCATGGCAAACTATGGACAATATGATAGACATGTAAAATAAACCTACAACTAATAGAAACTGGAATACTTGCTAAACATGGCAACTAAAATACCATAATAGCATGACGGTAAAATACATATTATAAGCCAATTTAACTATACTAATTAGAAATGCAACGAGATACGGAAGTGAACCCGAATGCCGCAACCAAACGATTATAACCACCGCTCTAATCCCCTAGTAACTTAGCTAATAGCCCCTTAAGCTTCGCGCCACATGTGTTGAGAACCCGTGTTCACCCAAACATAAAAAACAACAAAAGCTAAGCGAAACAATAAACTAACTTGTCCTAAATGGGGTACGAGAGTACTAAAAGTTAAGAGAATGAAACAATTTCCTCTATTTCATTTCCTTACTACACCAAATCAGCAAAGAGAGAAGCTAATGCAATATTAAACAAACCAAGCTAACTATTCGGCATTACAAGATAACATTAATTTGATATCTTTTCAACCAAATAAGAAACCCATTTACTGATATAACCACAAAATAAGCTACTTAATGAACAAATAAAAATCTAAAACATAAGCCAAAATATAGAGACAAAAAAAAAGAAAACAACATCTAACGAAATAAAAAACAACCTGGTATATCTTCGAACCCGAAATCATAAACAATACTAATCCATTAGCAATAAACTAAATCATAAGCAAGATACTAACGAATCGAAACGTCACTCGAAAATAACCAAACTAAAATCTTCAACGCGTTCAAAACATCAAAAATCATTCTTTCGTAAATCAAACTGTTCATCAAACTATAAACCTGAGCAAATACATCTGATGCGAAATAAAAATGCATAAAAGAACCTTACTATTATTTTTATCCTACTCCTATTGCTAGCTAAAATTTACGACTAAAAAAAAGACAAAAAACAATGAAAACTATGACTAAAAATAGATAAGGTGTACTCGTGCAATCCCCCTTTTTGATATCATATATTGCGTTCACTCCCCGCAACAGTTGTAAAACTAGGCTTTATCTCCTTTATTTTTTTTCTTTCTTGGGCCATTTGTTAGCTGGGCCGAGATTTGCACATTTTTGGGCCGGGTGTATAACCATGGCTTTGGTTGGGTTGCAACGTTTCACTAGTTGTTGTATCTTGAGCTTAAATACGTATGGGTCGGTCCGACCCATATAAATGGTGTCGGGTCGGCCCAATTAGAAGTGAAGGCACCGTCAGACTCGTAATCACGCGCTCGTTCCAATGGTGTGATCGATGAATATTAACAACTTTGTTTGAGCGTCGATAATCGTAAAACCGTCATCGAAAGTCACCCGAAAGTTACCGTTTTTGCTTAGTTTTCAACCCTTTGTACCTATAAGACATAAAAACACAATACAAACATATTTGCAACATATTTATCCATATTTTAGTGTTTTAGTCCGTTTATTAGCATTTTCCGAGATACAAATGATGTGTGTTTTAGCATATATCAAAATTCCCCCACACTAAGCCATTGCTGGTCCCATACGCAATGTAAATAAAACAAACCCGGAAATAAATACTTTTATCCCCTTTTAACTTATAACCCCTCACAATCAAACAAGAACAGAAAAGGTCATTAAAAGGTTCAAAAACCATTTATTTCGAAAGCGCCCCCGTTTTAACCACTTATTTAATAATAATAAAAACTAAGATAAGAATTAAATAACATTATTTAAAAGGCTTTAAGAACGAGAGTTCGTCATCCTTGATTTTTACAATCCCCAAACTAAGCTTAAAATGAAATCATAGTCAAATATAAGATAAGATGCTAACACTACTCATAAATGCTAATTGTGTAAGTATAAACTTTAACTTTTCGCTCCCTTATTCCTAATTTCCTCTAAGGATTTTTTTATTTTTTTGGTGACAATAATTATGTCCTTATTTAAATAAAATTAACCGGTTTAGACCTAATTAGTTGACATCTTTCTAAAGAGACTCGATATGGTGGAGAATAGGTCCACATTAGGTTCAAATTCGCATGATTTAGGGGTTATCCTTTTTATTTCATCCGCCAACAACTTCAAGACTACGAGTCCAGAGACGGTAGGCTTTATTTAGTAACCCCGTAGTCGAACTTAGGCTTTAGTACTTATTATTATTGCAGACATTATTAACCTCGGTCTTTAGAAGGCTGCACATCGGGTAGTGACAGGCAAGTTGCATCAACATATTTCGACCTCGGTAATTTCCTCGACCTTTTAGAAGGCTGCAACATCGGTTGTGAGCCGGCAAGATGCAGCAAATTTTATTCAGTCTCAGATTAGTATAACTATGTGTGCCTTTTTTGAAGACCGCTCATCCATCGGGTTGTGGCCGGCAAGATGCAGTAAACTTTTATCAGCCCACAATTTTATTTTAAAAGACTGTCACATCGGTATGCGAGCCGACCATGATCCATAAGTCTATATTTCGGCTTCGGTTTATTACATAACATTTATTATTATTAGCCAAATTTCAAGTCCTGTGGTCTTTTAACAACTGCCACATCGGTATGCGAGCCGACCATGGTCCAGGAGTCTATTTCCCACAAACTGACAAACCTCGATGTGTAATTACTTTCACCAGAAGGAATCTCTACGAAGGGACTAAAGACTAAGAATCACAAAAATCCTAAGACAACTTTATTGTTTAATCACAATTCTATTAAGGGGGGGGGGACAAAAAATCTTAGTAAGCTGGTGGGAGCAAAAAGCCATAATTAACCTTGATGAGCTCTAAAGATATCCAACTAATCCACGCTTAGCATCAAACTTATATCCAACTCTATCATTTTTCGTCATTTGCAAAATTTTACAGTTAGGCAAACGCTAAGTCTCAAAAGCTAAGGGAAAGCTAGGGTTTAGAAACTCGCGTCAATTTGCAAAAGCTACCTGTTCTACGGCCTATTATTTATTATTTTTCTATTTCCATCATTTTTTTTCATTATTATATATATATATATTATACTATACTATATTTATATATATATTATATATTATATATAATATATTATATATATATATATCATAATAAAACAATAAAAATTTAAATTTTGGTCAAAACGGGGTTGCGTGGGAACACAAATAGGCACAGGTATGATCACATTTCGATAGAAAAAAAAATTTCCCCCCCCCCCACACAATTAGACTGGAAACATGGCCTCAAGTTCAAAAATGTCGGGTTTTACCCACACCCTTAGGAACGAAAAAGGCAAATGCTAGAAATTCCAAGTGTGAAAAGGGAAACAATATATATATATATATATATATATATATATATATATATATATATATATACATGATAAGGATTGAGGATTCCAGAATAAACAAAAGATCAAAGACCGGATGATTGGAGGATTGAAAACAAGCACGGGTCTTCATGATCTTAAGAAATCCTGCAAAAACGAAACCACAAACCATAGAAAGAAACACACCCCCACACTTAGGCTATAAAAGCACAAACTATCTTATTAATCAAGAAAATAGAAAGAAGAAAAGATATGGGTTGCCTCTCGAGAAGCGCTTGTTTTTGTGAGAGTCTCTAGCTTGACTCTCCTCGAATTCCTTTATCATTGGGGCAAAAACAGAAGAATAGAAAAATCACTATCGGATTTTCATATGCCACCGGCTTAAGAGAAGAAAAATGAAAAGTAGAAATGCCAGGGTCAAAAATAGTGTCCTCACTCCCGGAGGAGAGAAGAAATAAAGAGGTCACCGGATAGGTGAAGAATGGTAGAAAAACTCGAACGACACATGTGAAGTCAAGATCATGGTGATCCTCAAAGGGGAAAGTTACATGTGTCAGAGAAGGAATGTCCGGAAGGGGAGTGGGATCATCATGAAGCATTCTTTCTAGAAAAAGATTATCCCCTTCGGAGTTCGAGTAGTCACTATCAATACCCGAGGGTATTGATTCATCGAAAGCAAGAAACAAATCGATCTCCTCCATAAAAGGGTCACTATCCTCAATGGGAATGTAAGATGGAGGGAAAGACTCGGTAGAATTAAGCTCTTCCAGAGGGCGAGGAGATGAATTATCATAAAGCAGCCTCTCAACTAGATGAATATCACCCTTCGGATCAAGGTTGTCTTCATTAATTCTCGGTGGAATTAAATCGATATGAGCGAGTTCACTGGAAAACTGCTCAAGAAGAGAATCAATCTTAGGAGAAGAAATGATCAAAGCATCAATCTTATCAGAAATGATTTCTTCATCAAAAAGAGGGTTCGAATAAATTTCCTTAGAAACGTCCTCATCAGAAAATGACTCGTCGTCACTAGAGGAAAAATCATTGTCAGAATCAAAGAGAGGATTCGAGAAAGTCGTAAAAGTTAGAGAAGATTCATCATCAATGGGCACATCACACTCACTTTCATTATCGGAAGTAACCGCGAACTCACTTGGGATTGGGACAAGGTTTTCAACACTAGACTTTATTACTTCGTTTGATTCTGTTGCCGGAATAGTGTCAAGATGCTCATCCCCCATACTTAGAGAGTACTCAGGTTCTTCAGTTGGTAAGTCGGGTGTGATTGCAATAGTATACTCCTCGTCATCATCTAAGTAGAAAGCAGGACGACTCTAACTCGGACTATTAATAAGCCAAAAGTTCAATATAGACCCAATATTTGTCATAGACCCAATGAACCAATCCTAGCCACTCATTTTTCATCTCAGGATTAAGCATGCACGTAATTTCAGAAATTGTCCCAAGCTTGCATTAAAACCGTAGCCGTTTATCTAAAAGATATACATTTAAATTTCTTTAAAAAGGTTTCTATAGAAATCATTAAGTCTTCTTTAGCTTGCAAAATTTCCACACTCGTTTCTTGAGGAGGTTGATGAATGACGGGAAACTGTGGGGGTTGGGATTGGTCAAAACCGAAAGAATTAGAATTATAGAAATTTTGGTTCATTGGTTGACACTGAAAACTTTCATGAGGACCCCCACAGTTATCACAACAAAGAAAACTCGGTGAATTTTGTGGATAATAATTATCACTAAAGTTTTGATTGTAGCACGGTTCCTGCTCATAGACAAGCGGTACCCGTGGTGGACAATCAAACCCATAGGTGAGGAATCGTTCCCACATACTCACAACAGTATGGTCTCGACTAGGGCTGTGGAGGTGGTAAAAAAAAAAATCGGGTGTTTCATTTATAAGAACAAGATTGGGTCATAGACAAACTCATTTCCGGATCCTACACTGCTACAGCCCAGACAGTTTCCACCATTAAACGGACCTCCACACCACGAGCAACCAAAATGGTTATACGAAGACATGTCGAAGAATTAAACGGATAAGAGGATAAAGAAGATAAGAATTAAATGAAGTAAGAGGATAAAGGAGAATATTTTTTGAAATTTTTTATAAAGATAATAAAAATAAAAAAATATTTTTGGTATTTTTAATATTTATAAAAGAAAAGGAAAAATAAAAATAAGAAGAAAAATATTTTTGGATTTTTATATTTTTTATAAGAACGAAAATAAACTTTCCGAAGAAAGGATCTTCAAGGCTCGAACAACCAACAATCCGTAAAAAACCCGCTACAAACTCATAATATATAAAATAAAATATATATTATCAAATAAGTAATAGTATAGAGAGTATCCCGTTAGATAAGAAAATCACTTTCGAAAAAATAATAGTCTATCTTCCGAGTGTCGTTTCCACGGCGAGAGATGAATTGAAATTCACGAGAATGTTTCGTTTGATGCTTGATTATCTTTTAATGTCTTTTATTTTAAAACTACGGTTTTTAATACTAATAATATAATATAAAAACTATAATAAAGCTAAAATAATACTAAAACGGGCATGCTCGCTAAATAACAATAAACGACAATGACAATAAATTAAATAACAATAAACTAAACAACAATCAACGAGCAAATAATAAACGAGCATACCACAAGTCTACGATAAATATGGCAATAATAACAACTAAACTAAGCATAACAATAAGCATAAACGAATAAAGCAACAAATAAACATACTAACTAAGCATGGCAACTAAATGGACAATAATAATAGACATGTTAAAATAAAACTACAACTAATAAAATGGAAATACTCGCTAAACATGGCAACTAAAATAACAATAATAGGCATGACGGTAAAATACATAATAAGCAAATTTAAACTATAACTAATTAGAATTGAAAAGAGATAAGAAGTAGAACCCGAATGCCGAAACCAAATCGATTATAACCACCCGATCTAATAAACTAGTAAACTAGCTTAATAGACCCTTAAGCTCCGCGCCACATGTGTTGAACCGGGTTCACCAAACATAAAACCAACAAAAGATAAGCGAAACAATAAACTAACTTGTCCTAAATGGGGTACGAGAGTACTAAAAGTTAAGAGAATGAAACAATTTCCTCTATTTCATTTCCTTACTACACCAAATCAGCCAAGAGAGAAGCTAATGCAATATTAAACAAACCAAGCTAACTATTCGGCATTACAAGATAACATTAATTTGACATCTTTTCAACCAAATAAGAAACCCATTTACTGATATAACCACAAAATAAGCTACTTAATGAACAAATAAAAATCTAAAACATAAGCCGAAATATAGAGAAAAAAAAACAACATCTAATGAAATCAAAAACAACCTAGTATATCTTCGAACCCGAAATCATAAACAATACTAATCCATTAGCAATAAACTAAATCATAAGCAAGATACCAACGAATCGAAACGTCACTCGAAAATAACCACACCGAAATCTTCAACGCGTTCGAAACATCAAAAATCATTCTTCCGTAAATCAAACTGTTCATCAAACTATAAACCTGAGCAAATACATCTGATTCGAAATAAAAATGCATAAAAGATCCTTACTATTATTTTTATCCTACTCCTATTGCTAGCTAAAATTTACGACTAAAAAAAAGACAAAAAACAATGAAAACTATGACTAAAAAGAGATAAGGTGTACTCGTGCAATCCCCCTTTTTGATATCATATATTGCGTTCACTCCCCGCAACAGTTGTAAAATTGGGCTTTATCTCTTTTATTTTTTTTCTTTCTTGGGCCATTTGTTAGCTGGGCCGAGATTTACACATTTTTGGGTCGGGTGTATAACCATGGCTTTGGCTGGGTTGCAACGTTTCACTAGTTGTTGTATCTTGAGCTAAAATACGTATGGGTCGGTCCGACCCATATAAATGGTGTCGGGCCGGCCCAATTAGAAGTGAAGGCACCGTCGGACTCGTAATCACGCACTCTTTCCAATGGTGTGATCGATGAATATTAACGACTTCGTTTGAGCCTCGATAATCATAAAACCGTTGTCGAAAGTCACCCGAAAGTTATCGTTTTTGCTTAGTTTTCAACCCTTTGTACCTGTAAGACATAAAAACACAATACAAACATATTTGCAACATATTTATCCATATTTTAGTGTTTTAGTCCGTTTATTAGCATTTTCCGAGATACAAATGATGTGTGTTTTAGCACATATCAAAATTCCCCCACACTAAGCCATTGCTGGTCCCATACGCAATGTAAATAAAACAAACCCGGAAATAAATACTTTTATCCCCTTTTAACTTATAACCCCTCACAAAGAGCTCAAACTCGAACAGAAAGATGTCATTAAAGAGCAAAAAACCCATTTATTTCGAAAGCGCCCCCCGGTTTAACCACATTATTTAATAATAATAAAACTAAGATAAAATTAATAACAATTAGTTTAAAAGGCCTTTAAAGAACGAGAGTTACGTCCCATCCTTGATTATTCCCACAATCCCCAAACTAAGCTTAAAATGAAATCATAGTCAAATAAGATAAGAGCTAACGACTAGTCATAAATGCTAAATTGTGTTAAGTATAAAACTTTAACTTTTCGCTCCTTATTCCTAATTTCCTCTAAGGATTTTTATTTTATTTTTGGTGACAAATAAATTATGGCCTTATTTAAATAAAATAAACCCGTGTTAGACCATAATTAGTTTGAAATCCTTTCCTAAAGAGACGATATGGTGAGAATAAGGTCCACATTAATGTTCTAAATTCGCGATGATTTAGGGGTTATCCTTTTATTTCATCTCGCAACAACTCAACTACAGTCCAGAGACGGAGGCTTTATTTGATAACCCCAGTAGTCCGAAATTTTGGCTTTATCACTTAGTATTATTGCAACATTATTTAAACTCGGTCCCTTTAGAAGGCTGCAACATCGATTGTCTGAGCAGCAAGATGCAACACAAACATATTTCGACCTCGGTCAATTTTCCTCGACCTTTTTTAGAAGGATGCAACTTCGGTTTTAGCCGGCAAGATGCAGCAAACTTTTATCAGTCTCGGATTATTATAACTATGTGCCTTATTTTGAAGGCTGCAACATCGGTTGTGAGCCGGCAAGATGCATAAACTATAATCACCCACAAAATTTTTATTTTAAAAGACTGTCTCAGATGGTATGCGAGCCGACCATGATCATAAGTCCTTATTTCGGTTCGGTTTATACAAAACATTTATTATTATTGCCAAATTTCAAGTCCAGGGTCTTTTGAAACAACTGCCACATCGGTAATGTGGCAGCCGACCATGATCCAGGAGTCAAATGTTCCCCACAAACACTGACAAAAACCTCGATGTGTACATTACTTTCACCAGAAGGAATCTCTACGAATGGAATCAAACTACAGAATCACAAAAAACCTAAAGCAACATTATTTTATTCACCATTATATAGCATTTCGTATGCTGTGGGAGCAAAAAGCCACAATTAAAACCTTTATAGAGCTCTAAAGATATCCAACTAATCCACGCTTACATCAAACTTTTATTTAACTCATATCATGTTTATGTCCTTGTGCAAAATTTAAAGTAACTAAACCGCTAAGTCTCGACAAGCTAAAGGAAAAAGCTAGAGTTTTAAAACTCGGTCATCAAAGCTCCTAGTTCGACGGCCTACTTATTTATATAGTTTTTATATTCCAATCATTGTTTTTTCATTTCTCATAATATAGTATTATAATATAATATTATAATACTATATATATTATATATATATATATATATATAATATAATATACAGAATAAAACAATATAAATTTGAATTTTGGTCAAAACGGGATTGCGTGGAAACACAAATAGGCGCACAGGGTATGATCACATTCGATAGAAAGTCGACCCCCCCGCCACACTCTTAAATGGAACATGGCCTCATGTTCAAAATGTCGGGTTTCTAACCCACACCCTTGAGAACGGAATAGGCAAAATGCTAGAAATTCCACCAAGTGTGAAAAGGGAAACAATATATATATATATATATATATATATATATATATATATATATATATATATATATAAATATATAATAGTATAATACTATCAGGATTGAGGATTCCATAATAAATAAAAGATCAAAGACCAGATGATTGGAGGATTGAAAACAAGCACGGGTCTTCATGGTCTTGATGAATCCTGCAAAAACGAAACCACAAACGATAAAAAGAAACACGCCCCCACACTTAGGCTATAAAATCACACACTATGTTATTAATTAAGAAAATAGAAAGAAGAAAAGACACGGGTTGCCTCCCGAGAAGCGCTTGTTTTTGTGTGAGTCTCTAGCTTGACTCTCCCCAAATTCCTTTGTCCTTGGGGCAAAAACAGAAGAATAGAAAAATCACTATCGAATTTTCATATGCCCGTCTTAAAGAAGAAAAAGAAAACAGGAAATGCCCGGGTCAAAATGAGTCCTCACTCCCGGAGGAGAGAAGAAATGAAGAAGTCACCGGATAGGTGAAGAAGGGTAGAAAAACTCGAACGACACATGTGAAGTCAAGATCATGGTGATCTTCAAAGGGGAAAGTTACATGTGTCAGAGAAGGAATGTCCGGAAGGGGAGTGGGATCATCATGAAGCAATATTTCTAGAAAAAGATTATCCCCTTTGGAGTCCGAGTAGTCGCTATCAATACCCGGGGGTATTGATTCATCGGAAGCAAGAAGCAAATCGATCTCCTCCATAAAAAGGTCACTATCCTCAACGGGAATGTGAGATGGAGGGAAAGACTCGGTAGAATTAAGCTCTTCCGGAGGGCGAGGAGATGAATTATCATAAAGCAACCTCTTAACTAGATGAATATCACCCTCCGGATCAAGGTTTGTCTCATGATGTCTCCGGTGGATTAAATCGATAGAGGAGTTTACGAATAACTGCTCAGAGAAAGAAATCAATCTTAGGAGAAGAAATGATCAAAGCATCAATCTTATCAAAAATGATTTCTTCATCAAAAAGAGGGTTCGAATAAATTTCCTTAGAAACGTCCTCATCAGAAAATGACTCGTCGTCACTAGAGGAAAAATCATTGTCAGAATCAAAGAGAGGATTCGAGAAAGTCGTAAAAGTCAGAGAAGATTCATCATTAACGGGCACATCACACTCACTTTCATTATCGGAAGTAACCTCGAACTCACTTGGGATTGGGACAAGGTTCTCAACACTAGACTTTATTACTAGTTCGTCTGATTCTGTTGCCGGAATAGTGTCAAGAATGTCATCCCCCATACTTAGAGAGTACTCAGGTTCTTCAGTTGGTAAGTCGGGTGTGATTGCAATAGTATACTCCTCGTCATCATCTAAGTAGAAGGCAGGACGACTCCAACTCGGACTATTAGTATAACTCAGCCCAGCATCCTCACTTAGATTTTGCACTATCTTCAATAAGTTTTGTTACGCAATTCTTGTACTTCTCAGGATTAAGCATGCACGTAATTTCAGAAATTGTCCCAAGCTTGCATTAAAACCGTAGCCGTTTATCTAAAAGATATACATTTAAATTTCTTTAAAAAGGTTTCTATAGAAATCATTAAGTCTTCTTTAGATTGCAAAATTTCCACACTCGTTTCTTGAGGAGGTTGATGAATGACGGGAAACTATGGGGGTTGGGATTGGTCAAAACCGAAAGAATTAGAATTATATAAATTTTGGTTCATTGGTTGACACTGAAAACTTTCATTAGGACCCCTATAGTTATCACAACAAAGAAAACTCGATGAATTTTGTGGATAATAATTATCACTAAAGTTTTGATTGTAGCACGGTTCCTGCTCATAGACAAGCGGTACCCGTGGTGGACAATCAAACCCATAGGTGAGGAATCGTTCCCACATACTCACAACAGTATGGTCTCGACTAGGGCTGTGGAGGTGGTAAAAAAAAAAATCGGGTGTTTCATTTATAAGAACAAGATTTGGTTATAGACAAACTCGTTTCCGGATCCTACACTGCTACAGCCCGGACAGTTTCCACCATTAAACGGACCTCCACACCACGAGCAACCAAAATGGTTATACGAAGACATGTCGAAGAATTAAACGGATAAGAGGATAAAGAAGATAAGAATTAAATGAAGTAAGAGGATAAAGGAGAATATTTTTTTTAAACATTTTTTTATAAAGATAATAAAAATAAAAAATATTTTTGGTATTTTTAATATTTATAAAAGAAAAGGAAAAATAAAAATAAGAAGAAAAATATTTTTGGATTTTTATATTTTTTATAAGAACGAAAATAAACTTTCCGAAGAAAGGATCTTCAAGGCTCGAACACGAACAATCCCATAAAAATCGCTACACCTCTCCTCGGCAGCGGCGCCATTTTAATATTCGTATAAATATATAGTATAGTATATCCCGTTGGATAAGAAAATTACTTTAGGAAAAGTAATAGTCCATCATCCGAGTGTCGTTTCCACGGCGAGAGATGAATTGAAATTCACGAGAATGTTTCGTTTGATGCTTGATTATCTTTTAATGTCTTTTATTTTAAAACTACGGTTTTTAATACTAATAATATAATATAAAAACTATAATAAAGCTAAAATAATACTAAAACGGGCATGCTCGCTAAATAACAATAAACGACAATGACAATAAATTAAATAACAATAAACTAAACAACAATCAACGAGCAAATAATAAACGAGCATACCACAAGTCTACGATAAATATGGCAATAATAACAACTAAACTAAGCATAACAATAAGCATAAACGAATAAAGCAACAAATAAACATACTAACTAAGCATGGCAACTAAATGGACAATAATAATAGACATGTTAAAATAAAACTACAACTAATAAAATGGAAATACTCGCTAATCATGGCAACTAAAATACAATAAAAGCATGACGGTAAATCTTCATAATATAGCAAATTTAACTATAACGTAATTAACAAAGTGAAGAAGAGATATGAAGTAGAACCCGAATGCCGAAACCGAATCGATCATAATCACCCGATCTAATAAACTAGTAAACTAGCTTAATATACCCTTAAGCGGCTCCGCGCCACCTGTGTTTTAACCGGGGTTAACCACAACATAAAAACCACAAAGGACTAAGCGAACAATAAACTAAACTTGTCCTAAAATAGGGTACAGATAACTAAAAGTTAAGAGAATGAAAACCCCAAAAATTTCCTCTATTTCAATTCCTTACTACACAAATCAGCCAATAGAGAAGCTATTGCAATATACAACAAACCAAGCGTAAACTATTCGGCATTACAAGATCACATTAAATTGACATCTTTTCAACCAATAAGAGACCCATTTTACTGATATAACCACAAAATAAAGCTACTTAATGAACAAATAAAAATCTAAAACATAAGCCGAAATATAGAGAAAAAAAAAAGAAAACAACATCTAATGAAATCAAAAACAACCTAGTATATCTTCGAACCCGAATCATAAACAATACTAATCCATTAGCAATAAACGAAATCAATAAGCAATATACCCACCAGAATCCGAACGTCACTCGAAAATAACCACACTGAAATCTTCAACGCGTTCGAAACATCAAAAATCATTCTTCCGTAAATCAAACTGTTCATCAAACTTTAAACCTGAGCAAATACATCTGATTCGAAATAAAAATGCATAAAAGATCCTTACTATTATTTTCATCCTACTCCTATTGCTAGCTAAAATTTACGACTAAAAAAAAGACAAAAAACAATGAAAACTATGACTAAAAAAGATAAGTGTACTCGTGCAATCCCCTTTTTTTGATAATCATATAAGGCTTCATACCCATCCCGCAACAGTTGTAAAATTGGGCTTTATCTCCTTGATTTCTTTCTTCTTGGGCCCCTTTGTTAAGACTGGGCGACAGATTTGCACATTTTAGAAAACGTATAATTCGCCTGGTATAATTCTCCTAGAGGAACACGTATAATTCGCCTAGACCAATTTGAAACCCACTTTTTTCAAAATACTTAAAGACACACTTTTTGGCGTTTTTACTTGATTTTTCTTGTACAACTTGCTATCCTAAGCTTATTAGAACCTTAAAAACACAGACTATATGGTTTTTAACACAAAAAATTTGAAATCAAGATTTTTAGTAAAAGAGGACTTTCGAACCAAAAACCTTCAAAAAGATGGAATTTTTTGATGTTTTTCAAAGTTTTTCTTGTACAACTAGCTTATATAAAGATAGAAGTAGTATAAAAATGGAAGCTTTATGGTTTAAACCCACAAAAAGTGAAAACCTTTTTTTGATTTCGAACCAAACGGACCAAAAAAAACAAGGAAAACGCACACAAAACCTAACTAAATCACCCCATGGCTCTTGATACCAATTGTAGAATATGTGTTTTATCTAACCACTTAACCAATCAATGAAGAACTAAAGAGAGAAAGGAATGGAAGGAAGGTTTCTAGTGACAGAAAGGAAGAGATAATATTAGATTAATTAGTGTGTGAGAAATGAAACCAACCAACACCCTCTCCAAGTTCTGGAGAGGGCATTTATACATCAAAGTTGCCGGTTGTGCCTTAGCTTCCATGGGCTTTGGTCTAACTAGCTTACTAATGTTCCAAAAACTATCTAGGACCTACAAGCTACGTATTTTAGGAGTGACCGAGTCTTTTCTCGATTCGTAATACTTTTTTTATAGAATTTTTTTTACAATACCATATTTTTTACCTATAAATACCCACTACTTCACCATTTTTTAAACACAACATCCAGATTTTATATACATTCTCTATAAATTTTACTTCTCAATTTTATTTACAAATAATGTCTCACCAAAACACTCCCCGACCCAACAAACGTCAACTAAGACAACCCACACGAAGCAATCCGCCAACACCCGATGACACATTTATGCTCGAAAACCCATCACCGAACCCACAAATGAACTTATTACGGCCACAATCATACTATTATAACCATCCTTACCCAAACCAACCATACCGAAACACAGCACCGACACCAGAACCATACGATTTTAGCCAATATTTACAACCAAATGCGTTTCACGATTTCTCGTCACAACCAAACGCGTTCTCATTTAGCCACCCCAACTACATCTCACAAACCCAAATGGCTGGTTCATCATCACAGCGACGTACGGATCCACCCATGTCTCCTATTCATGCATTTCCAATCGAAGATATGTACACACCTGAATTTTTGGACTCTTTTTAACAAAACACCAGTTCTTTTCAAAAAACCATTCGTGAGGACTCTCCCGTTGAAGTCGCGACCACACTGCCAAAGATGAAGAAACCGACTAAAAACCACCAAAAGATGACTATTCAAAGCTATGATGCACCCGGCAGACTGCATGGACAAATGAGGAAGAAATTGCGTTGTGTAAAGCTTGGGTTCACGTATTCGAAAACAGCAGCGTTGGTAATGGGAGAAAGGATGTTGGATTTTGGTGTGAGGTTTTGCAGTATATGGAGGGCAAAACACAGGAGTACGGTCGTCAAACGTATGATAGTTTAAACGGAAAATAGAAGACGGTGCGCTTGGCCGTGATTCGGTTTTGTGGAGTGTACGGTAACGTCATGCGTAGAGGGCAAGAGAGTAGATCCTCCGACGAAGATTACTACGCAAGGGAAATTGCTGACTATGAAGTTGAAACCGGAACAACGTTTAAACATCGTCATTGTTGGGAGATTTTAAAAAAAATCCCAAAATGGATGCAAATTAAAGTTCCAAAATTTACCTCAAAGTTTGGGGGAGGTAGCAAGAGATACAAGTCATCTGGGTATAGTTCGTTCAACACAGAGTCTGGGGAAGCTAGTATTAATCTGAATACTATTGTTGGTGACGACGAGGAAGATGAGGTGGAGGAAATTCGACAACCAACGGACAAGGACAAAGCGAAAGATGCTGCGAAAAAGAAAGGGCCGTGAGCATCAAGATCGTCAAGTATGAATGACGAAGCATTGGCTAGGTTGATGGTAACCAAAATGGCAAGTCGGGAGAAAGAAGAACGCTTAGCCTTTTTAGAGATCAAAAGGAGGGAGGTGGAATGTCATAAACGAGAGGTGAGAAATCAGGAGTATAGACAACGCCAAGACAACATAAGGTGCTATCTCCATCCATATAATCACTTGACTGGGATGCGCGGTTGGCAATGGAAAAACTAAGGGCGAAGATCAAGGCAAAGTATAATTTGCCATATTAGTTTACTTTTTTTATTTAGTACGTTTAAGTTTTATTTATCTATGTATCGTTTAAGTTTTTAATGTGTGAATAAAAGTTTTTAATATAGTACGTCTTACGTTTTTATTAATTTTGTACGTTTACGTTTACGTTTATGTTTATGTTTACGTTGATATTTACGTTTTTAGTTTATAAATAAAAGTATTTAAATAAAAAAATGGTGATGAACGGTGAGTTGCAAAGTTACTACTACGGTTGAATGGTGAGTTGTGGATGAAGTAAGTGAGAGAAAAGAGAAAGCTGAGGTAGCACTGAAATGGATTGCGAGTTTTGTATAACCACTTCATCCAGCCTAAAGGGGTCATTTAGTTATATAGTAGAGAAAATGAGGTTTGTTTTCCAATACCTTTGACTTGCACCCCACTGGACATAAAACTATTTGTTAATAAGATCATAGTAACTTTTTTTTGAAACAACAATTTTATTAGACCGAAAGCCAAACAAACAGAAAACAAAACATATTGACCTCATAAGTAACACTATAGAAGAAATGGAAACTACTAACTCATCTACGAGGCATGGAGTTGAATTCGTTAAAGGCCCCAAACCCACATAGCTCAAAGAAACTACTCAACACTGCACAATATGCATATGACCATACTATCGACGAACCCTACAATTATGCACTACAAAAACTTTGACTGCATCAATACTTTCTTTAGAAGCCACTCAAGCCATTTTCTTGACTATGTGACACCGTATAGTCAATTGGCCTTTGTACCCACTCTTGCCATCGTAATGCGCCGTTTTTCGATCTCCACAAAACCCATTCAAAGCACTTCACTTGTATCTCTTGGAACAATTTGTCTACATGTTCAGACTATCCTTTGAAAACCATTTGTCGATCATGGTAACTATATCCCAGGATAGGGTACATTACTATATCCCATTTGCTAATCATAAAACTAGTTGTTAATGAGATCATGGTACAAGGAATACCAAACATGTTTTTGATTCGTTGCAGCTAAAAAAAATTTGTTTCACTTTTTCTAAGTGTTTTATTCATTGATGTTGCTTTCCAGTTTACAGAGAAGTCATTTGATGTGGTTCTCGATAAAGCAGGACTAGATGCTTTAATGGAGCCACAACATGGCCCTGCTGCAGGGAAGCTATGTAAATGAGGTCTGTTGGAATCAATTTAGCAAACTTTGTAATAAAATATATTTTGTATATGTTGTGCCTGCCCTTGAAAAGCTTAATAACAACGTATATCTAGGTACAGAGAGTTCTAAGCAAAGGGGGCAAGTATTACTTGATCAAGTTGTATTTACAAACTTTGTGATTTTTCTAAACACAATATTTTCCATGTCAATTCTCAGGCATGCTTTTCTCTTTGTTTTAGGACAAATGGAAGATCGATATTCATGTATTACCTAAGAAAACATCTAAAAATTCGATCTTTAGAACTTTTATGGTGGTTGCTGAGAAAGCAAGTTCCACTACATTGCAGACAATATGTATGTCTTTTGCTCGAGAAACACTTGGAAGTTGTGAACAAGTGTGGATCTATCAAATTTATACTTATTTTTATATAGGAATTCTAAGTTTATTTTGTTATTGGCATCATGTAAAAAAAACATGCCTACAGACTCATGGAATATTTGAAGCACTTGAAACTAAGAACAGAATTCGAACAGAGTGCCTAGAACCAGGAGTCAATGGTCGCCTTACAGGCTTCATCTCCCTACCCAAAGATGAAGCAGAGAGAACACGAGCATGTCAAAATAGACTTGGAGAACTTGCCAAAGACATAAAGGGCGCTTCTGGTGTTAGTTTTTTCCTCTCAGCTCCTAGTGAAGTTTGTTGGATGAAAAAACTTGTGACAGTAAATGTGGCTATTCAATATCAAATTTCCATCACTCATTACTATGAAAGGTTAACAAAACACTTTGTTTTCTTGTCTTTTGTTACTAGATTAATGAAGATCCTGCAAAAGATCATGAATCTCGCAAGATATTGTGCAAGGAATTCTAGGAAAGGTACTTTTCTTTGCACACAACTACAGTCCTTGGAGAGTTATCAAGCCACACTTGCAGTTTCTTGATCCATATGGGGAATTATGACCCGTTTAATTATAAACAGGTAAATATGGGTTATGTTTTATCACAAATGGTTCAAATGATCCAGAATTAAATATGCAGCTAAACAGGTTGGAAGTAGCACAAAGACTCTTTTTATTGTATATTACTTGCTAAATCAATTTTATTCAAAGATTCAGATTATTTTAGTGATTGGAATGCCTTTTTGTTATAACTCATTAATTATTTACAAGAACGTGTAAGAAAAAGTGGTTTTAGACTTTCGGATCAACCTGGTCCTACCCGTCCCTGCTTCAAACCAAACCTGGATGAAAAAAGAACTTGGATCAACCTAAGTCAATTTCATTGCATTACCTACCCAGCCTATATTGCTACCTCTAGTTTTGTTAGAGCTTAATCTCGTATTGTAATAATTTGTTGTTATTTGCTTGTAATTATCATTTTAGGGAAATTGCATCACTAAAAATGAAGTATGATGAAATAACGGATCTTGAAGAATGGGTACTTATTTGAATATGAAGTGGTTGATAGGCATATTGCTTAGAAAGTGAAATTATTTCAGGTAACAATCTCAACGAATAACTGTCATGGGTTCACCCATTCATCTATGGTTTTATTTGTACACGCCCATGCTGTACTAATGGTCAATACAAGAAAAAGTAGTTCTAATAGCATTCATAGAGTAAAATAATGCTACATCTTAACCGCCTAACTTGATTTATCTTGTTCCAGCTTTAAATATCTTTATCTTTATGTACATGTGAGTCACCAAAACCAACATTGGTGATATAGGCGCGTCTTTGGCCTCGACCTTCCTTTATGGAGTTGTTTAAAGGTTTTGATGGGTTTTATTAAATTGGTAGAAGTGTCCCCCCCTTTTTTTCATTATAGTAGACTATTTAAAATACCTTTCATTTCCCTTTGTTTTGCACCTACACGAGACTTGGTATTTGTCTTCCTCGCTGAGTAGGTGTTTGACATAGAACGTAACAAACAAACAATGAAAGGCCTTAAACCTCGCAAGGTACCATTTGGGGGTCCCAGGAAATGGTCGGAAATGGTCAGAAATGGTGACGGAATGCCTTGGTTTAATTAATGATGTTAAATTGTTATTAACATGGTTATACTCATGTGAGACATTTGTTTGGTACCTCATCCCGACGTCTCTTTTTTTCTTTACCGGTGGTACCTTTTCACTTCTTTTTTGTTTGGTTATTAGGCACACTAAACCAACAATAAATCTACCCGTCATGCATGGACAGCATGGTGATGGTGTATCAAATGAACTGATTTATAAAACAATCAATAACAAGATCCTGAATTTTAATTCAAGAACAACAATCTCTCAAATACATTAAGTTGATCTCAATCAACAACTCAAAAACAAACCAAAGTTACCCCAGTTGTAACTCTATCATCTAATTGATAATAGTTCTTTACAATAAGAATCAATAACAAAATGAATAAAGAGATCAACCAGGATATATATATATATATATATATATATATATGTATATATATATATATATATATATATATATATATAAAGAGAGAGAGAGAGAGAGATTTAGGCTGGACGGAGTGGAGGTGGGTTTGGCAAACTCACCTAGATGAGTTTCCAACTCACGCACGAGTTGCCATACCACCCTCCAAACTTACCTTGCCACATTGGATTTGCTTGGTGAGTTAACACTGAAAAAACCCACCTTTTGGTGAGTTTCTCACCTCACGGTGAGTTTTATTTGTGGGCCCCTTTCTTTTTTATTGCCTTGTGTTGTTAATGAACTTGGTATAATAGCTTACCTGATGCAGACAAGTTCTCGAACGAAGTGAAATCCAATCGATGTGTTTGCACGTTTGTGAGAAACTGGATTTTGAACATAAACAAAGCACTTTTATTTCACACAAAAGTGTCGGGTCCGATATCCGTGGTAGAGCATGAAGTTCATCTGAAGCAATGGTGTAATCCAAATATCTCGCACGTGTTTGGCCATGGGCAGCAACTATATTCTGATTCGCAACTAGATCGAGAAACAATTGGTTGTTTTCTTCTGTGGCACTAATAAACTACCAAGATACTAAGTTTGCCTATTGTATCCGATAAATATGGAATATCCATAAGTGCACCGACGAGTTTCGCGACAGCGAGCCAATCACGTATCCGATAGCCCAAGATAGTTGGAACTGTGGTCGCCGAAAAAAGAACCATAAGTGATTGTACCCTTGACATAATCTAGAATGCGTTTGACATTGAAAATGAGCATCGTTTGGAGCATGAAGGTAGACTGACAAGCTTGATATACCGCATAAGATAAATCAGCCTAGTGATGGTGAGGTATTGCAAACCTCCCACTAAGACGATAAAGGAGTAGTGATTAGCGAAAAGAGATCCACCTGTCACAAACCTTCATAGCAGCCAAGGGAGTATACACGGGTTTTGAATCATCAATGCATCCCGAGTAAGAATATCTGTGCAATTTTTTGGCTTTGACTAAGGAAAAGCCCATCGATTAGTGTAACTTACTTCAAGGCCAAGACAATAGCTAAGGAGCACCAAGGTCTTTTTATGGCAAACTTCCTGATTAAGACGAGTGTAAATAGTGAGCAAGGATTCTTGTTGCCAAGTGAGGATAAGTCATCAACAAACACGAGCAAATACATATGCAAGAGTCTTTAGTGAACAACAAATAAGGAAGTGGTCGTCATCCACTTACAAACAAAAGCCATGATCAATTAAAAAAGAACTTAGTCCGATGAAGACCAAGCTCGTGGAGCTTGCTTTTAACCGTAAAGTCCTTAGATAATTTTGCATACATGATTTGGAAATTGCGGATCAATGAACTGGTGGTTGCTCATGTAAACAGTCTCATTCAAGGTGTCCATGTAAAACGCATTTTGAATCTAACATAGATGTAGAACAGCCAAAAACGATGGAGTAAACAGCCAAAGATAAACCAATTCTCACAGAGAATCTTTAAACAACTATGGTACTGAACGTGTTGGGAATAATCGCTGACTTGGAATTTGAGTAAACCCCTGCCACCACACGTGCTTTTAGAAACCTTCACCGAAGCCATCAAGCATGATATTGATTCGATAAACCCATTTGAACAACAATATTAGAAGTCAAAAGGACGTGTACAAGGGTCCAAGTATAATTTATGTTTTAAAAGCCTCCATTTCATCATGCATAGCACCTCCTTGAAGGATGTTTAGCTTGCAGGATATTGAATCCTTTGGCTGAACAAGAGAAAAAAGAGCAGCATGTAAAGCTGAGATGTAAGAGATGACAAAATCCGGAGAGTGCTTTGTCTGAAAATTCCTGATTTAAGAACGAGTCTTTCATCTGGTTGAACGGACGAAGGCTCGGTAGAGCATTGGCCGGAGGTGCTAGCCAAGATAAGAGACATCATCATGTCCGTTGGTGGGATTGTCGTCTTCAAATGAATACTGTGATGAAGGCGTTGAGATCAGGCTCATGGATTGGTTTCAGACAGCAGTTGTTGGAACGGGCACAACCCCACCACAGACCGAAATAGGGCCTTGTATTCGGTAGGGGCCGAGATTCAGAACCGTTGCTCCAGATATGGGTGGCCCATCTTCTAGAAAAGTGCACAACTGAAGTGTTGAAAGAGCATTAGGATTAGCGGTGCTAGCAAAAGGAAATGTTACCTTCATCAAAAGCCGTGCAAGCCGAGTAATAAATATACGAGACGAATCCGATCAAGGCATTTGTAACCTTTATATTAGGTTGAACCAATAAAAACACAAGGTATACTTCTTGGAGCCAACTAAGAGACTGAATAATCACGTAAATATGGAAGTACAAGACATCCAAAAAGCAAAAACGAAAATTTGTGGTATTTGGCAGCCTTGAATATTAATAATTCAAAAGTAAGTGATTACCAAGAAGTTTAGTAGGTAACGCGATTGATGAAGTACGTGGCTGAACTAAATATGCATCTACCCAATAACGATGCAGTAACCAAAGCCATGGAATAGCATAGCCAACCCAGTTTCACCAAGATGGCCGATTTTTACGCTCTAACACGCCCCGTTTGTTGAGGTGTGTAAGGACATGATAATCGGTGAAGTGTGCCATTGTCTTCAAAAATTTTCCGAACCGTGTGATTCAACAAATTCTGTCCTCCATCACTGTGAAAAACTTAAATTTTCCTAGATAATTGAGTCTGTGTACAAGTTTGATAAAATGCAGCTAAAACCGTATAAAGCCAGACTTGGTTTTAAAGATAAAACCTGTAAACGAGATAATATACAACAAATATAACATAGTACAAGTAAACCATCTGATAAACAGTGCATGACCCCATAAATCACAATGAATTAATATCTAAATGGATAAATGAGATCGTTTAGGAATTAATTTCAAAGGGTAAACGTTGCTTTTGGAGATTTGTACAATGTTTGCAAACATTCGGTTAGGTAGTATAGAAAGTAACATCTAAAACACCCAAGTTTATTTAAAGTTGAAATAACATCAAAAGAAAGACATTTCCTAAACGTTATTCCATAATTCAAAATAACTTTTCTTGAGAACACCAACATTGCAGCAAGGCCATTGGAGTATCTCGAAGTACATAAAGCCCATCTTCACATAGTCCTTGTGCTATCACCTGTTTGGTTTCCCTGTCCTAAATGTTAAAAAATGGTTGAGAGAAAAGAACATCAACCCGGAAATGACCATGGTAAAGATTTAGCTTATCGACATGAGAGTATTTTGGTTAATTTAGGAATGACCAAAACACCACGAAGCAATATTTTATTGAAACCATAGATTGACCAATATGAAAAGCAGTTAAACATCACCATTACACCTGAAAAAAAACACGCATATATCCCCGAATGAGGGGCTAAAATGCGATACATTATCCGGAAGAGGAGGTCATGTGAGCCGAGGGCCAAAAACCTGAATACGACGTACCAATCAGGGTGCCCTTGAGTAACTATACACTGAGAGTGAAGGCTTATGTGCTACAGTTTGCATCTTGATCTAGCAGCATTCGAGGCAGTAAGTAGAAGAGAATGACAAGAGGAGCAATAGTGCCCATTGGTGCGACATAACTGCATTTATGGGGACTCCTGCCCCCAAACGGTCCTCTACCACCCCCAATTGATTTACTGAGCCGACCGACGCTCCCGAGCGAGGATGTAGGAGTTTGGATAGGTGCTTTATTGACGGGGTGCCCCCGGGGGGGATGAAGTATGGCTCGTGCAGACCTTTTCATTAGGTATAGGAGAGCTCCTTAAACATGCGTGGCTGCTAGCAGGAAAGTGTGGTCCACAAAACACATTGAAAATCAACTGGGTTATTAGGTGGAGGCTAGTGTGCGGTGTTTACCGCTTGAGATAACAAGTCACACGAAAAGTTGTAAATGGTTGTCGTGCAATGGCATGGAGAATGTTTAAACGAGCTCCGAAACCACAAACAACCAGTGAAGCTTGTCCAATTCATCTATAGGTTGTCCAATACAGCAAGTTTGTCACAAATACCTTTGAATTGACGACCATAATCAAAACGTGGAGGTGCCTTTTTGATAGATTGCGAAGAGAAACACGATAGAATGGAAACCTTCAACAAAAGAGTTGCTGTATGCAGTCCATCAAAAGCAGTCCAGAATGCTGAGCCGTGTAAGGCCCAAGACTTCAGGCAGCACTTCCTCGGTTAGAGAATTGAGAAGGATGACTAGCTCGTTGATTCAAAATCATTCCAAGTATGAAGGCTGGGATTTGGAATGGATGAACACCAAGTTGATGGAGCCGACGGGGTATAGTACCATCAAAATGGAAAATGTAAGCTTCTGGTAGAGAGGAGAGGAACATTTGATTTTTTTTTTTTTTTCCCATAGAAGATAGTTGTGGAAGACAACTTGAAGTAGGGATCATATGGAGGAGGGTATTCATGGGGAAGGTGTTGTCTTGAGAGGTCGACATGAGGAGGTACCAGGAAAAAGAGACTGAGAGGGGAGAAAAGTTAGGCTGATACCATATAATGAATATTGAATTAACCACACATCTAATGGTGTGATGTATCTATATTTATAATGACAAGAATACAAGATAATCAACTCCTATAATTGTGGAGTGATAAGTACAAATATATTTAGTCAATATAATCAACTCCTATAATTGTGGAGTGATAGAGTATATCAACTCCTATAATTGTGGAGTGATAAGTACAAATATATTTAGTCAATATTATCTAATAGTTCTTTACAATAAGAATCAATAACAAAATGAATAATGAGATCAACCAGGATAATTATATAGTATATATATAATAAAAATATATATAGTATAATATATAGAATAGAGATTATTAATGTACGAATTTTATTGCCAGCTCTTTCTTTATACAGCCAACTGAGAATCCACACTTGATAGCTTCAGCCCTTGAAGTCTTAAGCATTTGCCACTTCCAGCTGAACTTCTATATAACATAAACTACAATAAGAAAATGACAATATTAGTCCCTGTAGTTTATGTTTGAGAAAAGATTATTCTCAACACCCCCCCCCCCCTTTAATCTTATTCTCAAGCATATCAATCAAACTCAATCTGGAACACAGCAAATTAGGTTGTTTAATGTCTAATCCCTTGGTTAGAATATCTGCAATTTGATTTGCAGTATCTATTTTCTCAGTTTTAATTACCCCAGCAAGGATTTTTTTTCTCTTACAAAATGTAAGTCAAATTTCAAATGTTTAGTTCTTTCATGAAAAATGGGATTAGAAGCAATCTTAATTGCTGAATTATTGTCACAAAATACTTTAACACGTAGTAAATTACTACAATTTAAGTCTTTTAAAATTTAAAAAACCCAGATAACTTTAGAAGTCACAGAAGCTAGAGCTTTGTACTCAGCTTCTGTGGAAGACTTGGAAATAGTATTTTGTTTCTTACTCTTCTAAAAAATAAGAGACACATTCATAAAAATACAAAAACCAGTAACAGACCTTCTTGTATCAGTACATCTTGCCCAATTTGCATCTGTATATGCTTTTAAAACAGTACCAGATACAGAATTCTTAATCACATTTATTCCTTCACTTGGAGATCATTTTAAGTGAGTTTAATAAGGCTATGCATAAACTGACTAAGGCAAGAAACAGTGTAAGCAATGTCAGGCCTAGTAGTGGTTAAGTATATCAGTTTACCAATTAACTTTTGGTAATCAGTAATATTCTCAAGTAAATGATCATCATCCTTAGGTTTACTAAACAAGGCTTACTTATAAGTAAACCAAATTCATCAATAAGATCAAGACAATACTTCCTTTGATTTAAACAAACACCACTTAGAGTTTCTAAAACTTCAATTCCCAAGAAATACTTTAATTTTCCTAAATCTTTGATCATGAATTTAGTTTTAAGAAACTCTTTGAACTTTTTAATCTCATGCAAATTATTTCTAGTGATAATAATGTCATCAACATAAACAAGTAAAGAAATAAAAACATCACCAAACTTCTTAGTAAATAGACTATAATCACTTTTACTTTGCCCAAACCACATTCCATAAGAGCATAAGTAACCTTAGCGTTCCATTGTCTAGGAGCCTGCTTTAACCCATATAATGACTTATTCAATTTGCAAACTCTAGTTTCACTTTTAGGAAAATAATCAGGAGGCAAAGACATGTAAACAGTTTCATTTAAGTCACCATATAAGAAAGCATTATTAACATCCATTTGTTATAAAAAAAAAAAAAAAATAAAAAAAGGGGGGTTTTTTTTTCCCCCCCCCCCCCCCCCCCCCCCCCCCCCCCCCCCCCCCCCCCCCCCCCCCAATATTTTGAACAACAAGATTAATAAAACACCTAACAGTAACAATCTTAACCACAAGAGAGAAGGTTTCATCATAATCAATTCCCCCCTTTTGATTGAAACCTTTGGCAACTAATCTAGCTTTATATCTTTCTATTTCCCCATCAGACTTATATTTAATTTTCCAAACCCACTTAGAACCTATAGCTTTTCTTCCTTTAGGAAGAACAGCTAATTCCCAAGTATTATTCCTATAAAGGGCATCCATTTCAGAATTCATAGCATCAAGGCAATGCTGATGTTTGGCAGCCTCCTCAAAGCTCTTAGGTTCAAAACTTTTGTTTAAAACATAAGTAAAACAAAAGTTATTTTTTAAAAGTTGAGAATAGGTAACATATTTTTCCAGACCATATTTAACTTTAGACTCAACAACAAAATCATTGTAATTTCTTGGATAAACAGAAGGTCTAGATGACCTTCTAAGATTTTGAGTTTCAGACATATCTTGATCATTCTGAGAAGAAAACATGGGGCCATTACCCTCAGAAATAACATTTTGATTGTCCTCATGTTTTGTAGACCTCTTATCCTCACTAGCAGCTGCATTTGAACCCTGAGAATGCCCTCCCTCACTCTCATTTAGGGGTTTAAAAGTGCCACTAGAGTGAGGAGATGGAGTGCCATACCTATTAGGGTTGGGGTCACTTCTCTCTTCATCATTGGGTATCTCAGGATGATCATCAAGATAGTCAAAATCAAAGAAATTCAAATTGTTTAAGTCTGAAACAGATGTTTCATTAGGCATGTTAATTTTTTCTTTAAAAGGAAATATATCCTCAAAAAATTTGACATTCCTAGAAAAAACAATCTGTATTTGATCCAAACTAAATAATTTGTATCCCTTTTTATAATTTGAATAACCAATTAAGACACCCTTTTCAGATCTAGATTCAAATTTATCACTACTATTTAAAATAGTAGCATAAGCAAGATAGCTAAAAGACCTTAAATGTTTGAGAGAATGTATTTTTTATTAATGAGCTCAAAAGGAGACTTTTCATTCATCACAGAAGAGGGTAAACTGTTAATTAGATAAGTAGCAGTTAGAATAAATTCAATCCACATATTAAGAGGTAACCCTCCCTGAAGCAAAAGAGATCTAGTAACATTGAGAAAATGCATATGCTTCCTCTCAACAATCCCATTTTATTGAGGGGTGTAACTACAAGAAGTTTGATGTATAATGCCATGACCTTCACAAAAGGTGGTAAACTTGTGGGTAGCAAATTCAGTTCCATTATCACTTCTGAAAATCTTAATTTTCTTATTAAACTAGGTATTAATGAGATGATAGAAAACTGTTATAGAGTCAAAAACTTCTTATTTTTTAGAAGAAAAACCCAAACAGCTTTGAAAAAATCATCAACAATAGTGAGAAAATATCTAAAACCATCTCTACTAGTGACCTTATATGGTCCCCACAAATCAAGATGAATAAATTCACCTATCTTTGTGGATATATGATCACTAAGAGGAAATGGCTATTTGTTTGTTTAGCTCTTTGACATATATCACACATAGCATCAGACTTGTGACTCTCAAATAGCATATTTGGTCTTAAGACATTTAGGACTTGATCAGCAGGATGACCAAGTCTACAATGTCAGGTATATTTAGACAAAAACATACTTTATTAATACAAGAACTCTCAAGTTCTCTACCTTGAATTCCATCAAAGTAGTATAAACTGCCAAATTGTCTACCAGTCCCCAGAACTTTCCCTGTTATCCCTAGCAACCTTATGCACAGAAATTAGGCTAACATAATATTCAAGCACCACCAACACATCAAATAATGTCAAATAATTAGTTAAAGGGATATTCCTAATTTTAGTAATAAAGGCCTCAGTACTATTAGGATGAGTAACTTTAATTTTCAAATGAGAAATATGAATGACATTAGTAAGAAATTTATCAATAAATGTAATGTGTTGATTAGCCCTAGAATATGTGATAACACCCTTGGTTTCAAGCTTAGTATGAGTCATACTATTAGAGCATAAAAACTTATTGAAGTTTTTATTAAAAAACTTGCTTATATTCAAAACTGTACCTGCCATATTGGCCTACACATCTTTCCCATTAACATAATTTTCTTTGATAAGAGAAATGAGAGTAGACAATTGTTCATCAGAAAACCCAAAAGAAGAATTAGAACCAACAACATTGTTAAAAACATTTTTCCCTTTTAAATTTTGTCCAGCCTTCTTTTTACCAAAATCAGCTGGATAGCCAATGATTTTAAAACATCTATCAATGGTATGACCATTGAAACCACAGTTTTCACAAACCACCCCAGCAATTCTTCTATTCCCATTATCATTAGGTCTGACATTATTAGAAGGTCTTGGGACATTATTAGAGGTCTGAGATCTCTGATAATTCCCTCTATTAGGCACATTAGCAATGAATGCAGATGTCTGAGACCTTTGAGAGATCTCAACAATATTAGTATAAGTAACCCTGTAGGATTCCTCATTGGATAAATTAACATATGCACTCCTAACATCAGGTAAGGTCTCTCTAGAAAAAAATAGAACTTTTGATTTGCATATAAGTATCATCAAGACACATCAAGAAATGAATTAACTTCATTAACTGATTATGTTTCTTAAAACCATCAGCAGCATGACAAGTACATCTAGGCAAGTCAACCAAAGCATCAAATTGTTTCCACGGAGCATTCAACTTATGATGATAATCAGCAATAGAGGACCCATTTTGACACAAAGTAAGAATTTTATGATGCAAACTAAAGGTCACAAATTCATCTACTTTATCATATGTTTCTTTCAATTCTTCCCAAATATGTTTAGCCTTTTTTGAAAAATTTTGACCAAGAAAGAGTTCCTTAGAAATAGAGTTTAAAATCCAACCTAAAACCACAACATTGACTCTATCCAATTGTCTCCCCAAAACCTCATCAGTATTAGACCTTATACAAGAACCATCAATGAAGCTAGCTTTATTTTTACCCTCTAAAGCAAGTAACATAGCATAAGACCAAACTTGATAATTCGCAGTCCCCTTAATTTTTACAGAAACAACAGTTAAAGCAGCAGAGCCATTAGGGTGCAAATGAAATGGGTCATTAATAACAAACTTATTGATCAAAGTAGGCATATCAAGAACAAATTCATCATCATCAGTTTAACCATGATTACAGATTAAAAAACAGAAAGAGAGAAATCACAAAAACAGATAAGAACAAGAACAAGCTTAAAAAGTTCCCAAGCTTCCTTGCCACTTAAGTGGTAGGTCAAGGGCTGATAAGCTTATTCTTAATATCAATAATAAAGAATACTAAATAACAACCCCTTAATCAACCAACAACTTCTCAATAGTGTCTCTACCCATTCTCCAGCAATCTAATACTAAAGATAAAGCAGAAATAAAGGGATAGAGTATGAGAAGTGTTACAAAGCACGCAATCAGCAATTAACCAACAGAAGAATACCTTACTACCCTTTGTATCATTTAGTCAAAGGATAATATGAGCCTAGAATCTTTATTTCCAAAACACCAAACCCTAATTTTAAGAATTAGGGTTTTCTCCTGAATATACCACAAATCAACCAAGAACACCATTAGATCAACTAACAATAGTCAATTGAACCCAAGAAGCCTTTAGAGATCAAAAGCCCCAAATTTCCCAAACCCTAATTTTCTCAAAAATTAGTCATTTTCTTAAAAACGTTTTTGTTATCAAAGAACTATCAATTAACAATCATTAATTGACCAAAACCCTTTATTTAATCGAACCTTAATTCTAAAATCAAGAGCAAGAAGGAAGACCTTGCTCTGATACCATGAATTGATTTATAAAACAATCAATAACAAGATCTTGAATCTTAATTCAGGAACAACAATCTCTCAAATACAATAAGTTGATCTCAATCAATAACTCAGAAACAAATCAAAGTTACCCTAGCTAATATGTTGTAACTTTATTATCTAATTGATAATACTTCTCTACAATATAACAAAGATCAAGGTTGAATAAATAGATCAACCAAGATCAATCAAGAACTAGATAGAGAAAGATAACGAATAGAGAGAGAGAGATATTTTTAGGGTTATGACTTTTATTGGTCAACTCTCTCTTTATATAGCCAGCTGAGAATCCACACTTGATAGCTTTAGCCCTTCAAGTCTTTAGTACTTGCCACTTCCAGCTGAACTTCTATATAACCCAAACTACAATAACAAAGTAACAATATGAGTCCTTGTACTTTATGTTTGAGAAAAGATTATTCTAAACACCAAGTTTCTATGTGTGGTCATGCAAGGTGACGCATGAAAGTTGTTACTACACCCGGTCTTATAGTGAAGGGTGTGAATTGTGAAGTGTACGGTTTATGTTGTTTGATAGTACAATGAATAACTTTTTGTTGGCGGTAGTGAGTGTTTATATGTAATCACTAATCAGCAACTCTCTTTGGGAATGTTGGTTGTTTTTAACTAAATGAGTAGGTTCTCGGAACAAAAACTTCTAAATTCTGACAACTTATCAAGAATGCTATATATATACTCATTTTCTCACTAAACATACACTAATAAAGTACACTTTATTATTAAATATGCATACCTATTGAGTAGGGATGACAACGGGTGAGAAAACCCCATAACTCACGGGTACCCGCACCGTGATCGACGGGTAACCCTTTTACTTTTTTACCCACGAGTGAGTCGTGGGTGAAAAAATGAACCCATTAGTGGGTGGTGGGTAGGGGCGGGTAATGTATACCCATCGTCGGTAAACCTGTCTCAGCTGTTTTAAAATACCCGCGGATATACCTTTCAAAATACCTAAGAACTCATTTTTTTATTAAACTTACAATTATTATATTACTTAAATATTCATCAAATTATTAGTAGATATATTTAATAGTCACCTAAAAATATTAAAATAAAGCATACTAAATGTCCCTTTTGAGATACACAACTATCAAAGTGTCAAATATATACTTAATATCTTAATTCTCAAGGTAAATTCGTATGTACTCGGTCTTGCGATTTTAATGCATAAGTGACCACTAGTCTTAAGAAATAATTCATAAGTTACAAAAGTATAATTTATATTTTATTTTTTGTATGCTTTAATACTATTAATATTATATAATTAGTGCTATTTGATTAATTGTGTGCATATTTATCGATATGCGTAACTTATGTGATGTCTAATCAAGTTTGATTTTCAAAAAGTTGTATCCACATACAGGTGACGGACGGGCGACATGTAAGAGAAAAATAATGAGTGCGAATGGCGGGTTAAAGGTATCTGTACCATTGCCCATAAATGCCATCCTTACTTTTGAGTTATTAATTTTTATCTTTCTTACTTCTCTTCTAAGTTTTCTAATTCATACATCTTTTCGTACAAAATTTCTCATAACCACACTCATAAACAAAACCAATAAGAATAACTTCAAAGTCAAAGCTCCAAATTAACAACAAACACAAACTCGATATGTGAGTTTATGTGCTCATGTGTTTCTCATAACCTGTAATATAGTTGAGTGTGATATTATGGTGTGCCCAACGTTGGCCACCATCACTGTCTTAACCTGTGGTGGAGGCATTTGCGGTGATGGCCGGACCGAGGAGCAGGGGAGATGCATGCTTATGTGGTTGTGGCTCTCCATGACTAGCCGAACAAGATGAGATTTTAACGTAAATTTTTTAAAATTTTGACCATTTTTTTGAAAGTATCATCCATCCAAAACTCAAATCCCCCCCCACGTACTAAAACCCATATCTAATACTTTACAATCTTATAAATCATTCATATCGAAGTAGTAGTACTTTATTTATCATTTCAATCTTAGTTTTTTATTCTGCATATTGTTGCTATTGTCAATAAAAAAATGCCCCACACAACCTATTTTCCTTATTCTACCACTGCAGAGAGGAGTGACGACATTTTGAAATGGGAGGTGATTTACACACATTATGTTTTGATTTGCACACTCTTATGTACAACTAGTTAAAGCAGTGTATATCCACATTACAATAGTTTAATGCATATGATTGTGTGCAAATTATTTCCTTTTGAAATTTACAAAATCTTTCAATCATCATCACCACCACAACAACAACCACCACCTAAATTCACCACCTACCGGAAAGAAATCACCAC
This sequence comes from Tanacetum coccineum, assembly GCA_026074375.1. NCBI lineage: Eukaryota > Viridiplantae > Streptophyta > Magnoliopsida > Asterales > Asteraceae > Tanacetum > Tanacetum coccineum. The sequence continues at coordinate 68,543 of BQNB010002887.1, forward strand.
CCTCGTCATCATGGCCGCTGACCTTCTCTTTCTAAAATAAGAGATAAAATGATTTATATGGGTGGTGGTGGTTGGTGCAAAAAAGAATAATTGTTTGTGATCGAAGGCATTTGTTTTAGCTGTATGATACGCATTTTCTTTTAAAGAAATTATTTAACAAGTTTTAAATTTATAAAACTCGTTCACCGATGTCTACACGCACTAACGGGTAGAGAACCCGGTCGTATGTAATGTAGTATTGGTAAATCCGAGGTCGTCCCAAGAGCTAAGTTCAGATTAGTTATAATTGGAAATGTCACAGGTTTAAAAATGGTTTGAATTATTTTGAGAATTAAGATATCAAATAAAATGCGTAAAATAAAATTGAGAAGAAGACTATAAGGAGAAAATCATGCTAACCTAGTTATTTTATTACTACTGTTTATGATATGTTTCCTAGTGCAAAGTCTATGTATCGTTTCATTAGTGTTTTAATATCAACAAATCCGAATTGACGTTCGTGGTATGTCCTATACTTCCAAGGATCCTAATTTCTTGAATGTCTCAATGTTAAGGTATCCTGGTTGTAGCTATTAAGTACCAAACATCCAAAAGACTTGTCTATAATCTAAATAGATTACTAACCCTCTCTGAAAGAGTTCTGCCGTTTTTTAAAGTATTTAGAGTAATTAAGGCGGTAATCTGGTTGATTCCTACACTAGGGATAGATGCCAACGTATCCTTGTTGGTTTGTGCTCATGTCATACGGACATTTATACGGCTGGGAATACGTGAGTCTACGAGGGTCACACACGTATACACTTAGATATCACTCTATTGGTATATAATAATATAAGGACCCTCCATATCACCCTTGTAGACTCTCTAACTCAGCTGAAACAGAAATATACACCTCACCCTTTTACCTTGGCTCCAAGATTGAATCTACCTATAAATAGGGGTGAACCTGTTCATTTAACTCATCCCCCATTCCCCCCCCTTTTTTTTCCTCCCTCCTCTATTAACCTAATCGAAGCAATAATTTCTCAAATAATATCCTAAGAGGTCTAAGAAGTTCAAGAATAGCAAATGAAGCAAAAGAAATCAAGAAAAGAAGCCCGGGAGTCGTTATTCTAGGCGTACGAAGCTAAAAGTCCCGATTTCAACCCGTTTCCAAGCTATAAGCTCAAACCCAGGTTCTATGATATTCATACCTGCTCCTACACTCTTATAATGTTCATATGATCCTAAATATACTCTTGTTAAAAGTTTTATAACTCATCATATCTTTTTCTATTTTGATCAAAACCCATACACCCGAAACCTTAATTTTATGTTTTTTTTAAAACTAAATGTTATAATGGTTAAATATTATTATAATCTATCCTAACATGCTTAACTAATGTCTGTTTTAAATCTTATCAAGTCTGAAGGTATTTGAACTTAAAAACGTGCGTTTACGTTTTAAAACCCTAATATGACCCGTTTTGCTTCCTAGCTGAACGAATCGTTATTTTAAACTTTCATTATGTTAAATCTTCATATTTTAATTTATATTAATAAGCTATAACCTGTAAATTACTTTTCATATTGAAAAATATCATTATTATGAATTTTGGACTTGTTTTGTAAATCATTTCCATGCAAGGGGTATATACCGTAACTTTTGAAAACTTATAAGTACAAGGAATATTTTTGCCATATTTCTAAAGTTATAACTATAGGGGTCTATTATGTCACTTTTCAAAGTGCAAGGTTTACTTTGTACATCTTTTAAACTAGAAGGACCAAACTTGTAAAAGTGTAAACTCTAAGGGTATATTTTGCCATTTTTCATTCTCAAAGGTCTAAAATGTAACATTTTGAAAAAGTATAAAAATACATTCAAAACATTACAAGACATAACTTTAATTAACATTTTTCGTGCTTATCATTTCCAGATATTGATCAAAACGCTTAAAACCGATTATATCATATCACAATACTAGGGAGCTTCATATTATGGGGTTTCATCTTGGTATTACGTTCTGACTGAGTTGTTGGGTTTACGATTTAAAGTGCCCTAGCTCCTCAAACGTTTACTGAATGACCTCTGACTTATGATGGCCCGAACGGTGATACAATACTCTATAATAATTCAATCAAAGATATACATTATACTTTATAAAGATTTGAAACATAACAAACTAAGACTTGACATAATATCCCAGGTTGCGTGTGGCGAAGCCGTTACTTTCATTCCATATACCTTTGCTATCAATCAAATTTCCCTATACTGTTAAGGTGAGTTCATAGCCTTGCATTTCAATATTTCAAATGTTTTATAAACCCGCGAGGGGGATACATGCTATAACCATGAATGCAATTGTTTAATGTATGCTATTCTGGTTTATTATTGCCTAAGTAACTATTTGCCTTTAAGTCCCCAATATCATGAACCATTAATTACTCTACGGAGTGAGTGAGAATGTTGTGAATAGATCTATTTGGGTTGGACTCCCCGTTGGTGTACCCAGTCATACCGGTAACCAATTGCACATCATTAGAATATAACTGCGGGTGTTTTGGCAAAGGCACCCGTTGGGGCTATAACGTATCAAACATATCCCAAGGCTTCGGATTCATGAGCTAATGGCAATAATATTTGTTTTATAATGGGTGTATAACAACGTAACCCAATATCAAATTTGCATTCAAACTATTATAACTAAAAACCTATGAATATCACTCAACCTTTGTGTTGACTTTTTAACATGTTTTATCTCAGGTAATTAAGCAACTTATGGCATGGGCTCAGAGTGGCACTGGATTTGAAGATGGCTAAATTGTTATCATTCAAACTAATTACATTTTCTATAAATTCTGGAACCTGTTGCCTATTAATGGCATTTTGTAAAACTCTGATTTAATGAATGGTAACTACATTTTCTAAAACGTCTCTTTTGAGTCATTTTATATGATTATGAATGTTGTACTATGAAGTAATACCCAAGATTAGCTTTCGCTGCTATATGTAAAAATGGGGGTGTTACAGATTGGTATCAGCGCTATGGTTATAGAGAACAAGGTCAAAACCTTAACTATAACCACATTTCTTTTTCTAGCCATCAAAGTCCTCCGTGCCACTACATTTCGGACCAGTATGTAAAGATACATAACTATTATACTATATTATACCATAAATAACTTATGTTATTTACGACTGGGTTGTCAACAGAACGATGTCTTATCCCAACCACTCTACTTCTGATATTAAGGATGCTTTTTCCTCTATGAATATTCTTAACTATACTCCGGTCTCATCAGATTATTTCCCAGCTTCATCAGGAAGCATTTCTTTTAACTCTTTGGAAAACTCTAATATAATCCCATTAGTGATCTCACCTTTCTACAATAATCCTTATTTAAAGGACGTACAAGCATTTTATGCTAAGGAATCACCTATTTCACCACCAGATCCTATTATTCCACCAGCTATTTTAACTCCATCTTCGGTATTACCACCATCACTACTATTTGATCTATGATATTTATTTTTTCCTAAAGAATTATTACCACCTAAGAAGCAAATCCATTATTCCTCAACTACGTTATCTAATTCATCTTGGAATCAAACCTGTAATGTGGTATTACCATCTTTCTCAGTTTATACTCCTACCCCACCTCAAAAATTTGAAATAGGAAAAAGTTCAGTTAAGATGCATCTGAAACATCATGAGGAACAAATCGAAGATATTTTAACTTACTTAGATGAACTCTCTTTTCACCGCATTGAGAAAATGGAAGAAGGACGTATTAATGATAGAATGATCATACGAAGAAATGGTAACGAACTAAAGACCGAACTTAAGAGAATCCGTACTCAGATTATCAAACTTCAAAAGAAGCAGTTAGGGCAAAAGGATAAGATTGCCTTTGCTCACTACAAAATTTCCAATCTTGAACAAATCATTGAGGAGATCCAAGCTCGTCACCAAACAGATCAGGAAGATCTTTAGGATGTCAACAAACTCTTAGACTATTTATAGCTTTATCCTAGCCACGGGATGTGTGGTATAAATAAAAACACTTGTCAAATCTTGACTATGTACAGTAAAAAGGCAAGTTGTTTATAAAGGCAATCCCGTTATGTACCTTATTGTTTCATAATACCAACTTATCTCTCTTTCATCATCATCTCCATCATTTGCATCATTATCTCCGTCTTCATCATTATAAATCATACCATAAGTGCTTAAAATTCATTACTCTTTAAGCATTTTAAGCATCACATATTCTTTTAAGTATTACCTTTCAAAACTTGTGATATCATTCTTACTACGTGTTGTCTTATGTTGATAGAATGCCTCCCAAAAGGACGTCAACATCTGAAACACCAGCCATAACTTTGGCTGCCATCCAACAATTGATTACTGATGGCATTTCCTCAGCTCTGAAAGCACAAGCTGCAACAATAGCAAGTGCTAGTAATCCCAACAGGAACACCGGACCTACTGGAACTCCTGTAGCAAAAACGGGAAACTATAAAGAGTTCGTTAACTGTCAACCTTTCTACTTCAATGGTACGGAAGGAGCAGTTGGCCTCATTCGCTGGTTTGAGCGGACTGAATCGGTATTTTCTCATAGCAACTGTGCCGAGGAAAACAAAGTGACATTTGCTACTGGTACCCTAACCGATGATGCCCTATCCTGGTGGAATGCATACGCCCAACCTATTAGAATAGATCAAGCCAATCAAATCACTTGGACTGAATTAAAAAGGCTCTTAACCAATAAGTATTGCCCTCGAACTGAAATCAAGAAGATGGAAGACGAATTTTACAACTTGGTTGTAAAAGGAAATGATCTTAAGACTTTCATTAGGAGATTCCAGGAATTAACCGTCTTATGCCCAAACATGGTACCAAACACCGAGAAACTTATGGAAGTCTTCATCAGTGGATTGCCTAGAAGTATTGAAGGAAATGTTACTGCCTCGAAGCCTCAAACTATGGAGGAAGCCTTCAACATAGCCCAGAGGTTAATGGATCAGATAATGAAGCATGATTCTGTGCAAGAAACCAATGATCACAAATGAAAGCTTGAGGATAAGGGAAACATCATCAACAACAACTATCAGAATAACTATAATAACAACCGTAACAATGATTACCATCAACATCATAACAAGAAGCAAGAAATTAATATCTCAATATTTTTCGACTACATGGGCGTCAGTACAATTAATATCTCAATATTTTTCTTACCTTTCATGATCATGTCATTTTCTACACATTACCATTTCGATATCATGTTTTTATGCTTAGGTAAGACAATTTATGATCATCTTATTGAAATGAATTAGGACGCTTCTTCATTTGAATAAGGAAATTATAAATCTCTGAACTATGAATTTATAAATTCTCAGTTACAAGGATTTGGACGCTTCTCTTTGTAAGTGATAAATTATAAATAAGTAGGATTAAGTATATTACATATGTACAAACAAGTTTTTTTCAATCCGTTTGTACAAATAATTCCGTAATCATTATCATTATTACCTTCATCTGTTCATTTCTAAATCTGTATCCCACATGATTTGCAACTCTCTTACAAATTCATAATCATTCTTTGACATCTCTCCGCAATCGCTGACTAAAATCTTGGGGACGAGATTTCTGTAAGGGTGGAGACTAAATAACAACCAAAGATTTTTAATCAGTGCAAATCAATCCTTATTTTATTTATGATCACAATTGTCAGAAATATTTTCGCTTTTATTACAGATACTCTGATACCAATATCTCGAATATGCAATGTACTAGCATACTAAAGTAAACGAGCCAACGCAACCTACCTATGCCATCTATATCTATTTATATGTCAAAAACATCATAACATATCAAGTCAATATCTTAATATCATTATTACAAAGTACATTACTCATATAATGTACCATTCGCAATGTTATATCAAAACGGGCTTTAAACCGTTATTATATACCTCTAAACCTAATTCCATGAAAGGTTAATATCTAAAGTGAATGCACAAGCTACTAAAAGCTCATGTAACAAGTCATATAACATTCGCCATTTAAATACATATTCCTCCAAAATAAGTACAAAGTCCCTGTAAAATCATAATGTATAAGTCATTAATGCACCGATGTCCAAATAGTTTGTTGTTTAGCCTCATATCCTAAGAACTTGTATAATCCATCAAGTACAAGTTACAAGCAAGTCATATACTTCATTTACATCCTCATTTCATAAGATTTCATGAAATGAAACTTAGAAACCCTAACCCGAGCAAAATACTAAACCATGACCCATTTCTTCACTTTTATCCATTATAAACCACAGCCAACCCCCAAATAAGTTGTAATAACTTATTTTACAATATTACTAATCATATACAATAATCATTTCATCATTTCATTTCATTTGTATGCGAATTGAATCAAAGAAACCCTAAACATGCCCTAATGAGAACATTCGACCCGTTTACTTGTTTTCACCCATTTTTAACACAAACCACCTATCCATTCTTGCTAATTATCCTAAATACAAGTCTTGTGAACATATATATATCATCATATCACAATAATACTCGAAATGCAAAGCCAAAAACCCTAAACGAGCCCTATGGAACCCGCGACCTCTTTTCTTGCAATTTAACCCATTTTGAAAGTTTCCTTTGCAACCAAGCACCTCATGACTCACCCACATGCTACATTAAGCAGCTTACAAGCACTTTGATTCATTTCCATGGCCAAAATCAAGCCACAACCGCACCTTGTTGGCTCATTTCAGCCGCGACACCCCAAACACCTAAAACCACCCCCACATCACCTCTCTACCACTCCAGCCTCACCACATCACCCTCATAGACTCCCTAACTCAGCTACATCAGTATCATGACACCTCACCCCCTCACCTTGGTCTCTATGTTTTGAAATAACTATAAATAGGGGTGTTATGCCTTCATTTCAACTCATCCCCCACTTTCTCCTCTATAACCCATTTCTAGCAGCAATCCTTTGCTCAAGAAGATCCTAAGAGATCCTAAGAAGTCTCAAGAATAGAAGTAAAGCAAAATAAACCAATAAAAGAAGCCCGAGAGTCGTTATTCTAGGCGTACAAAGCTAAAAGTCCCAATTTTAACCCGTTTCCAAGCTATAAGCTCAAACCCAGGTTCTATGATATTCATACCTGCTCCTACACTCTTACATTGTTCATATGATCATAAATATACTCTTGTTAAAGTTTTATAACTCAATTCATACTCATTTTATATTTTGATCCAAAATCTGAACCCGAAAACTAATTTTACTGTTTTTCTTTAATCTAATTGTTATAATGATTTAAATATTGTTGTATCTGATTCTTAACATGCTATTACTAATGTTAATATAACAACTTTATCAAGTCTTTAAGGAATTTGAACTTAAAACCCGCGCGTTTACGTTTTAAAACCCTAATATGACCCGTTTTGCTTCCTAGCTTAACGAATCGTTATTTTAAACTTTCATTATGTTAAATCTTCATATTTTAACTTATATTAATAAGCTATAACCTGTAAATTACTTTTCATATTGAAAAATATCATTATTATGAATTTTGGACTTGTTTTGTAAATTATTTCCATGCAAGGGGTATATACCGTAACTTATGAAAACTTATAATTACAAGGACTATTTTTTCCATATTTCTAAAGTTATAACTATAGGGGTCTATTATGTCACTTCTCAAAGTGCAAGGTTTACTTTGTACATCTTTTAAACTAGAAGGACCAAACTTGTAAAAGTGCAAACTCCAAAGGTATATTTTGCCATTTTTCATTCTCAAGGGTCTAAAATGTAACATTTTGAAAAAGTACAAAAATACATTTAAAACATTACAAGACATAACTTTAATTAACATTTGTCGTGCTTATCATTTCCAGATATTGATCAAAACGCTTAAAACCGATTATATCATATCCCAATACTAGGGAGCTTCATATTAAGGGGTTTCATCTTGGTATTACGTTCTGACTGAGTTGTTGGGTTTACGATTTAAAGTGCCCTAGCTCCTCAAACGTTTACTGAATGACCTCTGATTTATGATGGCCCGAACAGTGATACAATACTCTATAATAATTCAATCAAAGATATACATTATACTTTATAAAGATGTGAAACATAACAAACTAAGACTTGACATAATATCCCAGGTTGCGTGTGGCGAAGCCGTTACTTTCATTCCATATACCTTTACTATCAATCAAATTTTCCTATACTGTTAAGGTGAGTTTATAGCCTCGCATTTCAATATTTCAAATGTTTTATAAACCCGCGAGAGGGATACATGCTATAAACCATGAATGCAATTATTTTCTGTATGCTATTCTGATTTATTATTGCCTAAGTAACTATTTGCCTTTAAGTCCCCAATATCATGAACCGTTAATTACTCTACGGAGTGAGCGCGAATGTTGTGAATAGATCTATTTGGGTTGGACTCCCCGTTGGTGTACCCAGTCATACCGGTAACCAATTGCACATCATTAGAATATAACTGCGGGTGTTTTGGCAAAGGCACCCGTTGGGGCTATAACGTATCAAATATATCCCAAGGCTTCGGATTCATGAGCTAATGGCAATAATATTTGTTTTATAACGGGTGTATAACAACGTAACCCAATATCAAATTTGCATTCAAACTATTATAACTGAAAACCTATGAATATCACTCAACCTTTGTGTTGACTTTTTAGCATGTTTTATCTTAGGTAATTAAGCAACTTATGGCATGGGCTCGGAGTGGCACTAGATTTGAAGATGGCTAAATTGTTATCATTCAAACTAATTACATTTTCTTTAGATTCTGGAACCTGTTGCCTATTAATGGCATTTTGTAAAACTCTGATTTAATGAATGATAACTACATTTTCCAAAACGTCTCTTTTGAGTCATTTTCTATGATTATGAATGTTGTACTATGAAGTAATACCCCAGATTAGCTTCCGCTGCTAAATGTAAAAATGGGAGTGTTACAGAGATACAAGCTGAGCCCCCATCCTTTAGCTATAGCAAAGCTAATCCTATTAAAAATATGAGCAGCAACACGTGCTCCAATGTCTTGAGCCACAGAGAACTTTCAGATCCACTTCAGTAAGGTCACTGCATCCTTCTCTAATTTCTTAAGTGAAGAAAATGAAAAGGGAAGAAAACCATATCCGATGTTTGCACACTTAGCCTCGTACTTGACCTATTTACGATGTGCTGCATCAATTACCACATGACGAGGCACGAAATCAACCATCCCAGTCTGCGTTAAAGGTGAGGATCCTGTTAAATTCACACACACACATCATGCTATTCGTCCCACGAATAGAGTAACATATCCGCATGGTGTAGGGGTTTGTCACATCCTTCATCAAGACTAATATCGACTTTTTTTCCAGCCAAAATCCCTGATGGGAAACATATGTCGACCAGGGTATCACGCACAACATTATGTCGATGTTTGATACCAATAATACCGGCACGTGATACAACATGGTCTCCATATATATCCTCCGTAAATACTTTGGAACAAGCCGAGCACGGCTTCGATACAAAAAATTATTATTATTATTGTTGTTATTATTATTATTATTTTATTAGTATCAACGTCACTTTATTTGAATAAATAAGATATTTACAAAAAAGTTAGTGGGGAGCCGAGATACCAGCTGAGCCCCCACTCATTTATCTATAGCAAAGCTAATCATATTAAAAATATGAACAATAACACGTGCTTCAATATCTTGAGTCTTGGAGAACTTTCGGATCCGCTTCAGTAGGGTCACCGCATCCTTCTCTAATTCCCCAAGAGAAGAAAATGAAAAGGGGAGAAAACCATATCCAATATCTCTACATTTTACCTCATACTTGACGCGTTTACGATGTGCCGCGTCCATCACCGCACGACCGGGTACAAAATCACCCAACCCAGTTTGCGTTAAAGGCGAGGAACCTGTCAAATCTACACACACATCAAGCCCTTCATCCCATGAGTATAGTAACATATCCGCTGGATGTAGGGGTTTGTCACGCCATCCACCAAGCCCGATATCAACTCCTTTACCGACTGAAATTCCCGAACGAAAACAGATGTCAACAAGGGTATCACGCACAACGTTTTATCAATGTTTTATACCAATAATACTATCACATGATACAACATGGTCTTAAAAAATATCCCCCGTAAAGACCGTGGAGCAAGCTAAGCATGGTTTCAGAACAGAAAATAGGGGAACACCTTATTATTATTATAAACATCACTTTATTAGAAAAACAGAATTTACAAAAAGTTAGTGGAGAGTCGCGATACTATTTGGGCCCCCACTCCTTTAGCGATATCAAAACCAATCATATTAAAGATATGAAAAACAACACGTGCCCCAATATCTTGAGTCATGAAGAGATTATGGATCCGCTTGAGCAAGGTAGCTGCATCCTCCTATAATTCCCTTAAAGAAGAGAACAAAAAAGGGAGAAAACCATATCCAATACCTGCATACTTAGTCTCATACTTGACACGTTTACGCTGTGCTACATCAATCACCGCACGACCAGGAACGAAATTAGCCATCTTAGTTTGCGTCAAAGGCGAAGACCTAATCAGATCGACACACACATCAAGCCCTCTATTCCATGAGTAAAGCATCATATCTGCTAGACATAAGGGTTTGTCACGCCCCCCATCCAACCCAATATAAATTTCCTTACCGGCTAAAATTCTTGACCGATAACAGATGTCAACAAGGGTGTCACGTACAACGTTATGACAATGCTTGATACCAGCAATACCAGCGCATGATACATCATGATCTTCATAGGTATCCCCAACAAACACCCGAGAGCAAGTTGAACAAGGCTTTGATATAGAGAATAAGGGGACACCTAACCGATAACATAACACACAATGGTAAGTCTGTCTTAGACTAGAAATTAAACTGCCCTAAGCCAGTGATAAGTGTGGTCTTCCATTTGAGAATTCCACGAAGCCAATGTCGAGGAGATAAAGAAAAGGTGGATTCTATAGTATTAGTAACCCGGGTGAAATATATATCTGCCAGTTTCTTCATTAGTTTGGGGACAACGATCTCACTTGGGATACTCAAAAGCGTAGTCTCCATAGACGTGTTAAACACACACAAAGCATCATCAAAAGTTAGCCTAAAATTTACAATACCAGCATGCCAAAGAAGCTTAATCTGCAAGCCAACAGACTGCAATCGTGATGCTAGAAAGGCACAATTCAAAACATCACCGGCACAATAAACACCAAACCCCCAAATGCAAAGGGTAAAGTAGCAAGCCTCCATTGCTAGTCTCCAAACACTGGCCCAGAAGCAGTAACGATACGCTCTAGAGCATAACGGTGAGCCACGTCAAAAGAACGTTGAGCAGACTCAAAGAAACGGGGAGGGCATGTACGCATAGCAAAGTAAAGTTTAGAGATATACGTGCATGCACGAAGAAGCAACAACTCACATCAAGGATCATTAATTTTGACAATTGTATCCATAAGCCTAATGGTTTTGGCCACTCCCTTCTTCACAAGCTCACAATTATTATTGTTATTATTATTATTATTATTATTATTATTTTATTTATAAAGTATTATTATTATTATTATTATTGTAACATCACTTTATTAGAAGAGATAGGATAATTACAAAAAGTTAAAGGGGAGCCGAGATACTATCTAGGCCCCCACTTCTTTAGCAATAGCGAAACTAATCCTATTAAAAATATGAATAGCAGCACGGGCCCCAATATCCTATTATTATTATTATTATTAATATTAATATTATTATTATTATTATTATTATTATAACAACACTTTATTATAAGAAATAAGATATTTACAAAAAGTTAATGGGGAGCCAAGATACAAGCTGAGCCCCCACTCCTTTAGCTATAGCAAAGCTAATGCTATTAAAAATATGAATAGTAGCACGCGCTCCAATATCTTGAGTAACAAAGAACTTTCGGATCCGCTTCAGTAGGGTCACCGCATCCTTCTCTAACACCACTTTATTTTAAGAAATAGGATATTATTATTATTATTATTTATAAACATCACTTTATTAGAAGAAATAGGATATTTAAATTATTATTATTATTATTATTTTTATGAACATCACTTTATTATAAATTAATATGATTTACAAAAAATTAGAGGAAAGCTAAGATACTATCTGGGCCCACACTCATTTAGCAATAGCGAAACTAATCCTATTAAAAATATAAACAGCTGCACGTGCCCCAAAGTCATGGAGATCTTCCAGATCCTCTTCAGCAAGATAACCGCGCCTGCCTCTAATTCCCCCAAGGAGGAGAAAGAAAATAGGAGAAACCCATATGCACACGTATCCATATACTTACCATGTTTACGTTGTGCAGCATCAATCACCGCCCGACCGGATATGAAATCAACCAACCCGGTTTGCGTCAAAGGTGAAGATCCAGTCACATCCACACACACATCAAGTCCTTTGTCCCACGAGTAAAGTAACATATCTGCTGGACGTAATGGTTTGTCACGCCCTCTATCCAACCCGTTATCAACTTCGTTACCAGCTGAAATCCTTGAACGATAACATATGTCGACAAAGGTATCACACACAACATTATGACGATGTTTAATACCAATAATACCAGCGCACGATACAACATGGTCTCCATAAATATCCCCAGCAAAAACCCTTGAACAAGCTAAACAAGGCTGCGAAACAGAAAATAAGGGGATACCTAACCGATAACACAAAACACAACGGTAAGTCTTACCATTCATAGTTTATCCCAACCCAGAAATAGGAACCGTCCTAAGCTAATCAGAAGTGTGATCCTCCCGTTGAGATTTCCACAAGGCCATTTGTCGAGGAGATAAGGAAAATGTGTATTCTGCATTTTTAGTAACTCTTGTGAAATATATATCTGCCATTTTCTTCATGAGTTTGGGGGCATCGATCTCATTTGGATTACTCAAAAAGTCAGTCTCCATAGACGTATTGAACACATACAAGGCATCATCAAAATTAGGCCCGAAAACTGTAATATCCATATGCTAAAGAAGCTTAGTCTGCAATTCAACATGCTATAATCGTGAAACAAGGAAGGCATAATTCAAAACATCACCAACAGAATAGACACTAAGCCCCCAAAAGCAAATGGTAAGATGGCATGCTAGTCTCCGAACCCTGGTCTAGAAGCAGTGAAAATACGCTCTAAAGAAGAATAAAGAGCCACGTCAAAAGAATGTTGGGCAGACTCAAAGACACGGGGTGAGCATGTACGCATAGAAAAGTATAGCTTAGAAATACCCGTACAAGAACGAAGAAGCAACAACTTACATTGAGGATCATTAATCTTAACCACTTCATCTATAAGCGCAATGGCTTTGTCCACACGCTTCATAACAAGCTGACTACAAAAATTATTATTATTATTATTATTATTATTTTATTTATTTATTATAAATCACTTTATTAGAAACTCAGGAGATTTACAAAACATTAGTGGGAAGCTGAGATACTATCTGTGCCCCCACTCCTTTAGCTACAACAAAACCAGTCTTATTAAAGATATGGAAATCATCACACACCCCCAACGTCTTGAGCCATGGTGAACTTTCAGATCCGCTTCAGTAAGGTAACTGCATCCTCATGCTAATTCTCATAAGGAAGAGAATGAAAAAAGGAGAAACCCATATCCGATAGCCGCACACTTAGCCTCTTACATGGCACGTTTACGTTGTGCCGCATCAATCATCGCATTACCGGGTGTGAAATCAGCCATCTTGGTTTTAGAAATTCAAAAAAAGATTTACAACAAATTAGAGGGGAGCCGAGATATTATTATTATTATTTTTTTTAATAAAGTGATTTATTATTAAATAATAATAATAATAATAATTATTATTATTATTATTATTATTACTACTACTACTACTACTACTACTACTACTACTACTACTACCACCACCATTGGCCGTGGATGGGAGTCTAGACACAAAGTTGAGCTCCCACTCATTTCTGATATACAAAAAACTCACTCTATGAAAGATCACTACAGAGCCACAATCGACTTAGCATATAGAGGAGTGCTCTAAATAGAAATAGATCATAATATCGTGAAAGATGTTCCAAAGCAGAGCCCGTTAACGAATTCCTCCAAACGTGAGAAAAATATACTTTATCTTATTATTATATTATCTATTATATATTACTACTACAACACACTACTACTACTACGCTAACTACTACTATATAACCTAACCACCCATATGCCCTTTTATGTACGTATTTCAACACTTACACAGACTCTAGTGGATCATACGTTTTAAGACCTTTAAATACATTTTAACCCAGTTTTTCGAGTACATATTGTAACCGAGCGATTTCATCTGTTTATAATACGATTTTTAATCTGTTATGGGTATGTTTTTTTTCGTTTTCCTTACTCCATTTATTTTCCGACTTATTTACCTTTTCTATATGTTTTCCTATGTTTAGTACGTTATTCAAAGCTTTCTATATTAGTTTTAAAATATGTTTTGGTAAATTTTGTACGTTTTACTGTTTGTGCCTTATCTCATACTGTATTGTTTTTATCGTTTTGTAAAATTTATGTCCATTTTTGAGTTAACGTTTTCAACTGACAAAAACGTAGAAAAAACAAAATGTAGTCAAAAAGTATTAAATAATCTACAAAAACGGAAAAACAATGTAACAAAAACGTAAAAAGAACACGTACAAAACCCAAACAAAACCAACAAAACAGATAAAAACACTTAAACGAAACTTCAAAACGTATAAAACGTTTAAGACATCAATATAACGACACTTTAAATTATCATTTACCTATCTGAGTTTTAAAACCCACTTATATATAATTATTTGCAAGATTGGTACTTTAATTGCTATTATAAGATTATAAAATGCAATTAATATCAGAGTGTATATTTGTGAAGACCAATTTCTAAAAGCGTCACAATTTAGAGCTACAAATGAAGACATAAAAGAATTGTCTGCGTGATTTAAGAACCAATACGCCGTATCACAGACAAAAGAGATAACGGCGTAAGAGCGACTTAGCTTCACACAAGAAAGTGTGTTGACCAATTTTCCAAAAACACGGCTTAATCTCGGCGAGGGGTCAAGTCAGGGGAGGGGCGCCGACGGGGGCGGAGGGCACTAAGAGAGGAGGGAGGGCACGGAATGCAAACTAGGAGTACGCTCATAACTGAGGTAAATAACGTGGGATACTACTGAAAATTCAAATGTAAATTGGGGAATGATAATCACTGATTTGATTGAGAACGTAGCGCTCACTCTAAAGAGAATCCGTCCCTTATTAACGCCGTATTTATGGCCTACCAGATACGTATCGAGTCCTTTTTTAGAATGGGGGAGAATTAGAAGGTTGAGAGTGTGGTTATATAATTTTGATTGGGGGGGGGGGGACTTATAAATATAAGACTCAAAAATAGGGAGGTGGAGGGAGTGGAGGGGGCGTAGTGAGTCCATATCATATTCTGTATACCATACTCACTAAAAATGAATTTTAGAAGAGAAAGAACAGCCACCCAGGTCGAAAGCATTTAATCATGAATCCAATAGAATACATCGTGTTAATTTTTACTCCTCTTAATCGTTGATTTTCATTTGTTGTTTACCTCGGGTCAGAGGGTGGAGGCAGGGAATGAGCGCAATGGTTATGGATTGTTTGATTACGCTTGTATAATTACAATGGTTGTGGGCTAATACCCTCGGGTATTAGCCATCTTAATGAAAGTTTAATGTTTGGTTTGTTTTAAAATCGATTTCTTAATTAATCGTTGATTGTTTAATTATGTTTATCACCTCATACTTGTTTATGTGTTTGAATATGCGACCTATCATTCAACTGGGTCTAGTGATACCTAAAAAGTAATCTAGATACCGGGATAGCTCTCCATATCGTGTTTTATATTACTGGACCAATAGGATCACAAATAACGTTCTATCTTTGTCTTTGAATTATGAGCTTAGTTGGACCGGTAGGTGACCCGTTTATGTTTCAGCAAGTATGTTCTTAATTAATTGGTAAAGACTCGAATAGTGGACTACCAGTATATAAAACACCGTCAAACAATAAGTGGGTAAAGTCCCGTTGGGCTAGGGTTTTAACAGGATCACCACTGCTTTGATTCCCTAAGATAGATTATAATTAAACTAAAGGATGCTTTATGCGGATGCGTTAATTGTGACAGGATTAATCGTGTCTAGGTCTTAGGATGATGTCCCGCCTAAGTCTTAAGAATGATATGCCGCTTCGAGATAAGTAAATCATTGCACTAAAACAAACAAACCAACATTGAACTGGATTTAATATGGCTAATACAGTTTTCTATCATTTGGCTTGTACCGCTTTCCTATCTTCTGATTTTCTTCTTTTGTGTTTATTGTGTATTGAATTGATATTTGTCACCACCAAACATGTGCCAGTCTCTCAGGCTGAAAACCCCCCTCATATCATTAGATAACGTATATAGTATAGGTTTAACTAGTAATTAGAATTAACATAGACTAATTAGAACTAATTAAAATACTGATAGAATATAGGATTAGTGTTTCACTCTTAGTGTTCGACACCCTACTTACCGCGCAACTCCATCTTGACTGGGTACACTGCTCGTTAAAGTGTTGTTTTAGGTTTGTCGGCTAAATATAAATTTAAAACTTGATAATCAAATAATTGACCCTACACGACAACACATCAGGTTTTTGGTGCCGTTGCCGGGGAGTGAATTAATTTAAACCTTATTCTTATTAGTATTTGTATCCATCAATTAGTATAAGTTAGAGTAATCTTATTGATTAAATTCTGTTTGCATTTATTGTTTATATTTTTTATTTATTTAAATTCCATCATTTAACTATTTTTAATAGTATTCTATTCTGATTGATCACCTGATCTATGCCATATCCACCAGTTGGATACGACGTATCAAACCTTCTACCCAGAACAGGGTATTGAATTCTACAGTCTAAACGACGTATCTGTTCTTCCGAACATATGGCATATTCTGTAAAATCAATACGGTGTACTAGCCTTCAAAGGATACATACGGCGTATTCATATTAATTGGATACGGCGTATTTACCATCTGATACAGTAACAAATGCGATTTTTTTCATTTTTGATTTCCTGTTTTATGTGTTCCCTTCCCCGAGGGCACATCCTACTAATTATTTATGCTTAATTTCTGGAAACCGTTGACAAAGAAATCACTATGGCGGAACCAAACGACTTCATTACCTCTACCCGAAAAAACTTCATCTCTAATGATAACGAAGGAAGAATGGTCAAGAAATGTATCTTCGAAATACAAGGAACATTCTTGGTGAAAGTACGTGATAATGCTTTTAATGGGAATATTGGGGAAAACGCGTTCAAACACATCGATAAATTTCTCAAAGTTGTTAGGCCAATCAAAATTAATGGGCTGACTCAAGACCGATTCAGACTTAGTGTTTTCCCTGTTTCACTCACAGGAGCTGCAAGTGAATGGTTTACAAAGGAGTGTATAGGCTCAATCACTACTTAGGATAACATGGTTAAAATGTTCATTCTGAAATTCCACCATCTTTCTGATCACGTAGAAGAAGAAGAAACCGAGGAGGATGACAACCTAAATGAAACGGAAAATGTTCCTGAAATCTTCAAGATCGAAGGAAACCTATTTGACTTTGAGACACCCTTTTGCGAGGCATTCAACGAATTTAACTACCTTCAAAAAATCGACACTGATATGTTCACTTATATTGTCCAAAACATTAAAACTTATGATGAATATGATTGAGAGTTGAAAAATGATATAGCAAGGGGTCCCGAGGAACCGTAGTTAGAAAATGGGGTTCCATATCAACTATGTGATCATATATGCGAACCATATCGTTTTAAGAATGGAAAAACTAATTGGCCCATATGTGATTCAGATATAGATGGATTCTATAATGGTGGGAAACTACCAGGAATGGTTTGAGTCGGAAGCATGACCTATTTCCAAGATCACAAGTGGTATGATGAACTAGTTGATGGAATGAAGAAACCCTAGCACTTAAGGCTAAAGTTAAAGGATCATGGGGAGATGCAGCTCCTGGAGTAATGAAATTCTGCATATGGTTGAAAAACTATTTTGAAAACCTCCGCGAGCTAGATTATGATGTACTGGTTAAACTGCAAGAATGTTGGTGGAAGGTAAATGCTTACGAGATCGCCCCATTTACTCGTATGGAAAATTTTGGACGGGGACCATATGCGAATATGAAAACTAAAAAGACTCGTGACCCTTATCTTGACGTCAACCGTATATTTGGGAGGAATTACGAAGCAAGCAACATCGATGACACTCAAGAAAATCAAAGACATAAAGAACATAAGGATAATCTAACTCCTGAATCATCAAATTACAAAATTAGGAGATTCAAGATGATGAAGTACTCATTCAATGATGACGAGGAGTACATAACCATAAAAGAGTCTGAATACCTCAACCATTCAAAGGATAGCCTCGATGCTTATCGAGAACTTTTACGTCTCATAGATGAAGGATGGGTCGTGACAACACCAGATGAATGAAGTAAGAGAGGAAAAAAGTTGAACTTAAAGACCAGCTAAAACGAAAGTGCTTCCCGAGAGACAACCCGGTCATTTTAATTGTTTATCGCATCTTAATTGTTTGTTGTACGAGTCTGTCTTCCCAGACACTCTATACGGCGTATCAAAACCCTCTTGATACGGCATATAGACGTGTCTGGACGTTATCAATTTTTAAAACTCAGTATTTAATTTCTAGTTTTTAATTGTTTTTACGAGAACCATACGGTGTATCCTAGGGTTTGGGATACGGCATATTGATCCCTATACAGTTGTGTGTTTAATTGTTTTCTTGTACCATTATACAAAATAGAAATTGCACTCGTCTTATAATCTTTTATGCAGGACCTTGCTGAAACAATGATATGGTATATTCTGAAAAAGACATGTATTGAACTTATCCGGGCATTCTGAAGCCCTAGTCAACACACTTTTTGCTCAAGAACTCATCTTAGACAATCATCACGAGCAAAACATCAGTCTGACACAAAACTGACATTTGGTTGAACATTATCCTGTAGGG
>BQNB010002887.1:90202-92674 GCA_026074375.1 Tanacetum coccineum
ACTCACTCCAGGAGCTGTCAACACTTGGGACCTCCTTAAAAAGGCCTTTATCCAAAGGTATTGTCCACCATCTAAGACCGCTAAACGACATGAAGATATCCATAACTTCAAGCAAGAAAGCGATGAATCATTATACCAAGCTTAGGAACGGTATAATGATTTGCTATACAAGTTGCTAACCTATGACATAAACATCCATCAAAAGGTAAACATTTTTTTATAAAGGATTGAACACTATGAACCGCCAGTTGCTTGATTAGCAGAGACCAATTCCTGGGATGACACTAACTCAAGCTCTGACAGCAATACAAACTATGGCTGACCACTCTCAAAAGTGGCACGAGGGGACATCAAGCAGGAACATTAGCAGCAATAGTGATACTGATGGACTTGCTGCAGTCATAAGTAAACTGGATAACTTAGGACGCGATATAAAGAAACTAAAAGAAAATGTTCATGCAATCCAATTTGGATGTCAAATCTGTGAAGGACCTCACCTTGACAAAGAATGTCCTCTCAATAAGGAAGTCAAACAAACAGTTGGAAGAGGTCAAGTATGGAGAATTCGGGCGCTCTGCTCCTTTCAACGGAAGTAATGGAGCAAAGTTTCGTGTAGGTCCACCGGGATACTACACTCGTACTGATAATCGACCACCTTATGGGGAAAAGAGACCAAGCTTAGAAGAGCTTATGAATAAGCATCAGGAAGAATCAGCACGAAGAAGCACCGAAATGAAAGAATGGTTTACAAGACTCCAAGAAAATGCAAAGATTAACACTAGGAATCAAAGCACCTCTCTTAAAAATCTAGAAACCCAAATCGAGCAATTAACCAAGGAACTCTAGGCTAGGACAACCAATGGAACTCATCTGCCGGAGAATGCAAAGTGGTTAATAATGATCATGAGACGCAACATAGACCTATCTCGTCTAGAAAGCTTAACGATAAGGAGGAATGGGCGACCAAGGACAAACAATGCCAATTGCTACCTAAGGAACTGAATCCAGGGAATTTCACACTTCCTTGCACTATTGGTAATTTTAACTTCTATGGTATGGCTGATTTAGGTGCTAGTGTAAATGTTATGCCTAGGAACACGTTTGAGTACTTAAGACTAGCCAATCTGAGGAACACCAATATGCTTGTTGAAATGGCAGATATGACAAAAAAGGCACCCTTATGTATTATTGAAAGCATCCTAGTTAGAATTAACAAATTCCTATTTCTGTCAGATTTCGTAATTATCGATAAAACTCCTAATGAGACAATAATTCTAGGCAGGCCTTTCTTAGCAACCATTCACGCGGAAATCGATGTTTTTGATAATAAATTTTCTTTAGGAGTCGACAACGCTAGGGTTAGTTATGATATGGAGAAAAAAGATCATAATTTTACAACTCCTACCGAGGAGATTTTTATGATAAAATCTAACCTAAAAAATAGACCTCAATCTCCCACATGTAGCGATAATCAATCACGAAACCTACCTGATAGGTCGCATAATGATAGTTTACACAATTAAGGCAATAAGAATAAAGAAATTAAGCTAGATCAACATACCCCTAGGGCACATTTTTGTAAACCTATTAAGCAGACTATCGACGAAAAAACTATGATGTGGCCAACCTGTGACCCAGACAAAAGCATGTGCGATGGGGGGATGAAATCTATGGGGTATCTGAGGTCGAGAATTTAAGGTTTTGGTACTGAAAATATGATAATGAAAGAAAGAACATAACGGGAATGGGATTATCCTTCCCTGACTACCTTTTGGTAAAATACGCGAAGTATCAAAACAATAGTTTAGTTTGGGGTGATAGATATGCTGAATGGTGCAATGTTAGTCCCACATCAGGAACTTCGTCTCAAGAATCCAATGACATTAATTAATTAAGGTTGGACATATTGACATAAGTAAACCTATGAAAAAAGCATTACTCAAGTTATGGCTAATTGACTATTTCCAAGACGAATCAAGAATTGTTAAAAACCCACTTTCTAGGAATTTTTATGATTATAAATGGGTGTTTGATTTAGAAATTGACCAATTAGCTGATGAATATGAATTTGGGATTAGAAAAAAGGACATATGCTTGATAAGATATGGGAATACTGTAAAGATGTCCATAGAGATAATACATATTGGTGGCATGACCACGGATTTTAAAAAGAAGAATGTGATGAAATGGAAATAGAAGTTGAAAAGTATGATCGACCTGAAGTTTAGGTTGAAACCTTTGAAGTAAGGAAATATTAATTTAAAGGTGGACAAAAGTTTGTTTGTGTGACCAAAGAAGAGGATGACACTTTACCTCTCAGAAGAAGAAACGGATCAAGATTTAAAGAAATGATCTGGAAGGAGCTTGATAAAAACACCCATTAAAAAACGTAAAGTGGGCATGAGTCTAACTTAAAGACTCGTTAATAAATAAAAGTGCTTGTCGGGAGACAACCCGTCTTTTTATCAATTT
>BQNB010002887.1:94186-117063 GCA_026074375.1 Tanacetum coccineum
GATTCTCAAAATTTACATTTAATCGAAACTGTCACAGCTTTGCAAGAACAACTAGAACATTTTAAAGCTAAAGATGAAAAGGTTAAACAACATTATCAAGAGTTATTTAACTCCATTAAAATAAAGCGTGTTAAAACCATCGAAAGGAGAACTTCTTTACAAACTGAAATTTAGAATCTAAAGACTCAACTCAAGGGGAAGATGCCATGCGTCACTAGCAATGTTGAAACACCAAAGGTTTCTGCTATTTCAAAGTATGCAATTGAGGTTGAATCTATTCCTACAAGCCTGAAAAACAATTGGAATATTCATCACCATTATCTCAACCGCCTTAGGGATATCTTAGATACTCTCTGCGAGATCGTAAGATAGTCGAAGAGGCTAGAAGTAAATGACCTTCTGATCATAGTCTGGACTATGCCTGAGTTTACACTAAACGGTCTCAAGAATTATTAGAAAATGTGAGTGCCTCATGTCCTAAAGCACGTAACAAACGAGATAATGTTATTTCTACTATACCTTTAACTAGGAAAAACAACACAACAAACCATGTTAAGCACCAAACAGTTCAAAAGACTAATGTTCCTATTATTCATTCTACAAGAGTAAGCAATGTCACTAAAGCTTGAAGGTCTCAGTCTAAGAGCAACAAAATGAATGATAAGACCTTGCCAGCTAACAGTGTGCCCGAGAAGAAAGTAGAAGACCACCATAGGAAAAATAAGTCTAAACTGAGCAAAAAGAATCGTGTTGATTCAAGTACTAGCGTTAGGCGTACTGTATTTAATACGAATTCTAATTCACTTTGCAAGACATGTAATGAATGCATTATTTCCTTTAATCATGATAAATGTGCTAAAAATTCCTTGAAGTCTTCCAAACCACCCCCAGTCAGATAAATTTAGAGAGTCAAATAGGTTAAACAAACATGGAAGCCCACGGGCAAAGTATTCACCACCGTGGGATATCAATGGAAGCCCACTAGTAGACTAACCTCGTTAGGAGGACAGTGCCCTTTAGTTAGGCCTACTGCTCTTACTCGTGGTACCATGCCCGCTGACCCACATGGAAATAACACTCCTATGGAATATAATCTTGTTTACTCTAACCAATAGGACCCCAATTGCGATTGGGGATCTATTTTTTCAAACTCTCCATTGTCGTCTTTGTTCAAATGTAGGTCGTATAGATCGTCCTTTGGTATTTGGACTCAGGTTGCTCAAAACATATGACTGGAGATCGCTCACGGCTCAGGAATTTTGTGAAAAAGTTTATCGGGACTGTCAGATTCGGAAATGATCATTTTGGTGCAATTATGGGTAATGGAGATTATGTAATTGGTGACAGTGTGATCTCCAGGGTATACTATGTAGAAGGACTTGGTCACAACCTTTTCTCAGTTGGTCAATTTTGTGACTCCGATCTTGAAGTTGCCTTCAAAAAATACACATGTTTCGTTAGAGATTTAGATGGTGTCGATCTTATTAAAGGCAGTCGTGGCACGAACTTATACACCATATATGTTAAAGACATGATAAGGTTCTCTCCCATTTGCTTACTGTCTAAAGCCTCAAAGAACAAATCCTGGTTGTGGCATCACCGTTTGAATCACTTAAACTTCGGTGCCTTAAATGATCTTGCTCGTAAAGATCTTGTTAGAGGCTTAACTAGGTTGAAGTTTGAAAAGAATCATCTGTGTTCCGCATGTCAACTTGGAAAGAGTAGAAAAGTAACCCACAAACCTTACTTACAATATACCGGGATTAGAACCCCTTAATACCGAAAATCATACTATTAACTATTAAACTACGAGCTATAATAAACAGTAAAATACAAGGGGTGACCGAGTCTTTTTCTCATATCTAACAATCTCCCCCTAAGGGAGGTCACCCTTGAAAACACTAAACTTAAGCTCTTACAGCTTGTAGTCTCTTGATTCTTCATGTTACATCTAGTACATTGTTGTAGTGATCTTTTGATAACAATCGAGCTTGTTCACTTTGACTTGTTTTGATTTTGATCATGAGCTTTCTTGAGATCATCAGCCAAACTTAATCTCTCATCATCTAGTAATTTATTGCCATCTTGTGCACTTGTGAAGAAGAATATGATATCAGAGTTTGCGGAAGCTTTGACACCTTTATGAGATCTTTCATAACTTCATAACAAGTGTAGGTCGTGTCTGTGCATTCGGTCATTAACTTGACATTACTAGAACTGGGTATCTCCATCTCCATCTCCATCTTTAAATGATCCTGTAATGAAACAGTTAGCAATAAAGAGAAAATTGATTTGAAAAATCAGTCTAAGTGTTAATTATGAAAATATTTTGTAACACTTCGATAGTTTTGATTGGTTGTCAAATGTTCAATAACCGTCAATTCTTATGCTGGAACAAGTTTGATTCACGTAGAATCGCACCATCGTTTCTTTCCAGATGACACAAGTTTGATTCTTGTAGAATCGCACAAGTCACCTACCTAGAGCTTGTTTGATGTTGGCTCTAGCAGGATTTCCATCTTCATTGTGAATACATTTGTATCACTCGGATGTTCTGGCAATATCACAAGGATAATGCGTAGGACTCTTAAGATAACCTTGTTTCCACAGTGTGTGAAAGACAAGATAAATGGAAATGTGTCCTAACGAGATTAATTGATGATCTCTTGGCTCTAGACTCGAAAGTGCGCTTTGATATTAGTGATCGGAGGCTGGAGCTGACTGCCACCTTTTCAATACCGACTTACTCGGAGTGAGTGAGACAGTAGATTGCATGTTTAGTCTCCGTGACAAATGAGACAAGTTTCTTTCAAGAGAAACTCGAATGGCTGGGAAGGGTTGTGCATTGCATCACTGGGTCCATGATGTCGTCTTCAATGTCAGCAATCAACTTGTGATTCTGACAGCATATGTATTGACCCGGTTTCTGCCTAAGAGTATGGAGGGCTTCTTTCTTTACACCCTTTATCCGTACAATTCTTTTTCATTCTTCAACCCCTTCAGTGCTTACCGAGACTTCATGACTAGCACCTTGTTGGGTATATTCCAGTACTAGCTCTATCTCAGTCGGCACTATTCCCTTGTTCTCACATTTACTCCTTTTAATCATACCTAAGGACTTCTGTACTAACTAGTGGATTGTCCCTGGGTAGATCCCTCCGGTTCTGGCAGGATCATAGGAACGAGTACCTAACCTTACCATCCTTATAACTTCGATAAAAGTAAATACATGGTCAGTCTTTTGGTACAGTTCACCTTGCCATAAAATCACTGTTGAAAAACTCAATCAGATACTTATGATATAACTATCAAAGTGTTTAGTACCCGATTGATTTTGCATTTCAGAAAAGCTCCCCCTCAACATGTGCATCGGTATTCGAAACTGTTTAGCACATGTTGGTGGAGTATACACTTGAGTAATATGATCACATTACATATTTTAATCACATTTTCTCCCCTTATCAAAAATTTCAAACCCTTTGACATTTTGGATATCACTTGATTTAAATATGTTATAAAATTGGGAGAAAAGTTTGCCTATTATTCACAAGCCGTGTTTGGACATAATAATTGCTCCACCTCAATCGTTGGGGTATGTGTTAGTGTCAGATATGATTAATTTTTGAAAGATTTTTTCTAGTTTTAAAGCTCAAAAATACACTAGTTTTTTTTAAGTTTAATGAAAAACTCATGAAAAATTCATAGACTGACACATAACATCTAATGTACGAGATGTATGTTTCATTACCGATGATATTGACCTTAATGCTGGAATGATAAAATCATCCATTTTTGATTAGATAGTCAGCTAATATCTCTGGCTCTTACATAATGAAGCAATCGAGATTTCTGAAGTTTTCTTCAGTCTTTATCTTGTTTTTTTACCCAAATTTCTCGTTGAACTGTAGGTTGTAGTGGAGGGACGTGGTGGTTGATGTGTTGATGTTGTATCATTGTCTCTATAACGCTTGAAAGGAACATCAGCTGATGCAGTGAGGCACTGAAGATTTGGTGCCCTTAGCTTCTTTTGCCTCTCCAAGACCGGGTTTATTTCCAATCGGCACCCAGACATTAAATTTGAACAACACTCTCCCCTTAATCGATGACCCGTTTTCTATTAAAAGAGCTGTAGTCATTGATTGAGTGTCAAATTGTCCGGATTGATTTTCAAACAATACTTTTACCACCGTGTTTAACACATTAATTTGAAGAATCAATTAGAAAAATTATTTGGTTATCAAAAAGGAGACTTCTCTTCCGAATTAAGAAAAATGCACTGAAAGTCAATTAATCCCAAGTGCATGGAAATTGAGTAATCCATGCCGAGCAAAATAATTACCCATTGTTACTAGGAACAGCTGTCTGTAAGACGGACAATCTTCCTTCAATGTGAATCGGGTTGCAATCTGAAAGTAATTGCAAAACCTTGTTCATGAGATCACAACTTTGAACGTTTTGTTATAGTAGCTCAAGACCGAAAAGACTTCTCTTTTCATTGCTAAGGATAAATGCACTGAAATGTGTATTTTCCTTTACGATAAGGCCCGGGTTATGCACAGAAATGTACATAAGCCAATTCTTCATCATCTGCTTCCCACTCATGAATCCTCAAGATTCTTCATTGATGAAAGGGATCTGGATGAGCTCGGTGGATTCTCCAGGTGGACATGTTCCTTAGTAGTATGCTTCAAGCTTTCATGTACCTTAGGGTAATTAGTAGCAAGGAAGACATCATGCATGTGCTCAGGGTTTGATCCAGCAAGAGCCACATGACTTTGTTCAGAGTTTAATCCAACCTGGTATTCATCAAGTTCAATGGTTCATTCATTCAGAACCACTGTTTTTAGAAGCATCCTAACCTTGTTCGTCACCAACATTTAGAATTTCAGTATCAGTCTCACTGTTTATCTTTTCTGAATTACCACCAGATTCAGCATCTGCATGAGATAGAGTTTCACGAACCATCTTTGTGGATGTAGCATCCTCAGGATGTACAGAAGGTCCAGTAGTTTCATCCTGAGATGCTATAATCCACCTCTGGAATATGCATTAATCCATGGTACGTTGTTTCTTTGGCTTATGCAGTAAGTGACTTTGCAGCTTGTACATCTGTAGCACTGCCTTTCTCCTTAACTTCAACTACTGGGAGTTTTCTGGTGGTCTATGGAGCAGGTTCACGAATAGCCACTCTGTTAACATGTGCTTGACCATATGCCTGAGAAACTTCCAAGCTCATTTGAGTACCTTGTTATAGATTGTACTCATAATCATCCATATGAGGTTCAGGAGCCGGTTGAACTTCATCTTCATCAACCAGTTTGAAGGAACTCTTCTCCTTGTGAATGTTATGTCCGTTTTACCAGCTGGAGGTGACTCGAATGGGTGAGCTGAGTCTGCAGGAGTGACATTTAAGGCCTTCCGAAGAAGATCAGCACTCAGAGTAAGCCAGTGCTCATCGACTTGAAAGCTATAAACCCCAGTCTTTGCATCATGAGTCAGAGTATTCCAGAATAGCTGAATATAGATAGAAGGGACATTTGCTGATGTAGTGAATGCCCTAACAAAGTTTGTGTTCTGACGAATATCAACTGAAATGCGGAAGATAGGATTCTTTTGCAACTTCTGTAGATCCAAGAGAAGGTTTCCCTTTCTAATCTGTAACCACTCCGAGCAATGAAGGATCTGTTCATCTCTTCTTTTTCACATCTCTTTCACATTCGATCGTTTCATACACATTGAGAGACCAAGTTTAACCGTGTTGATCACATTAGATTCACTATTCTCCCCTTCAAAAATTGCATATGTGATTGCCATTTTTGATCTAGTGAATTAGAATACCAGCTGATCTACGTTGATCCACTTAACGACTGAACGAGCATGGAAAAAATATGAAACTTGTTGATGAGAATGATCAAGAACAAGAAGATTTCTCTTCTGTTGAAGATAAAGCGCACTGAAGCGTACACCTTTCTTCTCTTTAAGGAACGGGGCCTGAAGAGATGCCAGCAGACGCCTTTGTGACATTTGAGAAACGAGGTTTGAACTGATTTGTTTAAACGTCTTTTGACAATGAAGACCGAGGCTTGAACTGCTGTGTTCAAGCATCTTTAGACATTGAGGAGCGAGGCCTGAACTGTTTTGAGCAGACATCATTTGATGAAGAACGAGGCTTGAACTGTTTTGTCCAAACATCATTTTAGGCTTGGGTCCTGAACTGATGCGTACAGGAGCCATTAAGTTAAACCGTATTATCAGACATTAGATCACTTTTTCCCCTTCAAAAATTGCAAATATGATTGCCATTTTTGATCTAGTGAATTAGAATACCAGCTAATGTATGTTGATCCACTTAATGACTGAACGAGCATGGAAAAGTATGAAACTTGTTGATGAGAATGGTCAAATACAAGAAGATTTCTCTTCTTTTAAAGATAAAGCGCACTGAAGCGTACACCTTTCTTTTCTTTAAGAAACGGGGCTTGTGAGATGAAGCAGGACGAATTTGACATCCAAGAAACGAGGCTTAAACTGCTGTGATCAAGCGTCATTTGATGAAGAACGAGGCCTGAACTGATGTGAACTGACGTCATCAGGAACAAGTGGAACGGGCTTGAAACATGTGTGCATCAATGCGTCATTTATTCATGTTCATTAGATTTGAACTCCTTGAACCCTTGGCGTATGAGATATCAGTCTTTTTGGTAACCAAACTCTGAGTCTTTCCTTTATAGGATTAACAGATATACCTGCACTTGAGTTAAAAGTACTTGCACTAAAATAAAGAGTTTGATCGCATTCATATGGGTTAGTGATATCATCATTTGAACCATTTAGAGGTTCACTGTCAACATTAGTTGTGCTATCGGTGAACATCTTTCCAGTAGATATCCACCTAAGACCTACAGTCTTGAAAATTCTACCCGTTGGTTTCCACCTAAGACAAGATCTAGGAGTGTGTGGTTTCTCATGCATAGCAGAAGACTTATTTAGAGAAAACATTTGTCCTATAACAATCTGTCTACCAGGTTTTTGAGTATGACTCTTTGGTTCTACGGGTTTGTTGTTATTTCTGGTGTTATGGGATTTATACGATAGCTCGAGATATTTAACATTTTTAGGAACTTTGTTATACAAATCATCATGATTTTCTTTAAGACACAATTCTGACAGGTTGAGCAAACGAAGTGTTTGGAGTCCGAAAAGGTAACTAGAATTCCTAGAGGTGATTACTAGAGTAGAACATTAGATGGCACACAACTACTCTTAGATACATGCAAACACCTAGATATGTTCCTAGGATTTGGTATACAAGCATTAGGAGTGCGGTGTGTTCTAGCAGAGGCCAAATCCCTATGAATAGGAATCATATTTCTCTCTTCTGTCTTTTTCCTATCTTCCTCTAGAAAGTAAGTATGAGCCATATCATTAGAACCATACGATTCCTTTTGACTATTCCTAGAAGAGCTAGGTGCATTCACATGATGAGGTTTTGCAGGAGCAGATTCTCTAACTTTAGGCAAATAATGAGGAGTGACTATTTTTGACAAATCATTTTTCTCATCAACTTTGGAGGCAAACCGTGGTCTTGAAATTCTAGGTCGTTCAGACGTAAACGCATTCGGTTGTCTAACAACTAAATGGTTTCTAGATGGTTGTAAAGGCGGTTTCCCCAAAATTGATGCTTTGGCAAACTTAGTTTCCACGCTATTTCCTTTTAACTTTCTAAGTTCATTTTTTAATGCCGCATTTGCAAAAACCTTTTCCTGAATCTGAGCTTTTAAATCAGCATTTTCAACAGACTTTTGATTAATTTGAGAAATTAAAGAGTCATTGTTGTCTTTATTCTGAACTCGTGTCTTTTTAATTGAATCATAAAGTTCTTTGTAAGTCTGTTTCAAATGCTCATTTTCTTTATGTAATTGCTCATTTGCTGCAAGTAATTTAGCCACACTGTGTTCTAATTCGATGTTAATAGTTTCAATTACATCTATATCATTTTTAACTTTGGCTTCATTACTTGCATCCTTCACACTTTTAATTTGATTCTTCAAGTCGCAAATTAGTGTGGTTTTTGCCTGTAGCTGAGCTTTCAAATCATTTATCACAAAAAATTCACGAAATTCAGGAAAGCCCTGATTCTTACATGGTTTGTTACTTTGAAAACTTTCTTCCTTTTGTTGTATTGAAATTTCAAGTGAAATACAATGTTTTTCAAAAGGTTTGTAATAAATCTGTGTCTGAAAGTTCATTGTAAATTCTATCTTTTCAAACCATATGTCCTTTCGTTTCGAAAAGCTCAGCTCTAAGCAAAGGCTTTTAACTTGTTCAACATCTTGGACGTATCTGACTCCTCCACTAGGACACATATTTGTTGAATCAGGATGGGATGCTATCAATAGTTTCCGCAGATGTGTGTCATAACTGGGTTCAGATTGCACATAATGTGTGTGTTCATTTCAGACAAGTACTATTATGTGGAGCAGTCAATGTTTTACTCAGAAATGGTACTTGGCTCATTTACTTGTTGATATCTACATCCAATAGCATGTGAGCTATGATTTCCTGAACTGCTACTTGTATCCTGCTTGTCTGAATATGTCCCATTGCATTCTGTGACAACCAACCCAGCATCAACTGCTTTGACGTCCGTGCTCACTTTAGCTTCCAATGTTGTACTTTCAGTGACCAAGCACTCGTGCTGCTATAACTGAGTTTCATTCTTTGATTTGCTGAGTGCATTGTTGTTCTCTGTCTCTATCAAACTGCTTTTGGATATAATCAAACTGTCATCCACTGCTTGAATCAGATTGATCTGAACATCTTGTGACTGCAGCTTGAAACTTTTCTTAATTTGATGCTCATGAAGTATTTCATCATTCAACTGTCTTCCATTCTCCTTTGTGCGTGTTTAACTTCATTTTCCTGTGTGCACTGCGTAATATACCCATATTGAAGTACACTTTCATGAAGACATCTACAAGGCATTATCTAGGGTACTCTGATAAAATTACGGTCTGTAAGTTTTCTAGGACCACAGTACATGTACATGTTGAAAGCGTACGAGCCAAACATGTGAGCTCTATATGATTCTGAAGAGTTTATCGCTGGTGAGGCAAAATATTCTTTGAACTGCAAGCGGATGATACTTCAAGACAAGTCTTTGCATGAACCTCATGAAGATTCTCTCTTTTAAATTGTAGCTTTAATTGATCCAAATTATGGAACATCTTTAATCCGAAAGTCTGATGCTCTGCACCGAAGAACGCGAGAAATGCAGGTTTAAATGCATCAGCAGCACGAGATAACTTGTTGTGATAGAGATTACTAAGATGTGTTTCGAGCTGTTCAAACCATAGCATGCGTACGGAGTGCAATTGTTTTACAACCAGTTGTGTCTCGTGCAGCTCTATCTCTTGAAAATTAGAAATCAAAGATTCCATTATAAATTCGATGTGTGAAATGAAATTAAGGATCTTAAGTAGATTAAGTGATTGATGTTGTGGTTTTGAATCCAATTAACGTTCACGGGATTTTACAAGTCTCTGATTTAAACCGTTAAAAAGTTTAACGGGATTTTACAAAATCAATAGAAAACCGTGAATGAATAATTGTTTGTTGTTGAGGTTTGATCGTTGTAAGATTAATGACATTTAAGACCTGTTTAGGTTGACGGTTTGTTATTTGGCCCTAAAATATTTGAATTTTGACCAAAACACAAAATTTACCCTATTACCAAAATTTAAATTTTGTGTAAAAATTAGCTAAAAAAGCTATTGAAAAAAATAATTTCTTAAATTTTTCAACGCAAAAATTCATTTGAATTTTTTAACAAAATTTTTACCCTATTACCAAAATTTAAATTTGGTGTAAAAATGAGCTAAAAAGGCTATAGGAAAAATTAAATTTTTCTTAACTTTTCCTGCCAAAATTAATTTTTTTTACCCGCTGCCTAGGATGATTGCAAACAGCCGCCTGAAAAAAAAATTCAAACTGCCACCAAAATTATAGCCAAACCGCCGCCTGGTTGATTTCAAACCGCTGCCTAAATAAAACTAAGAAACCGCCGTGATTATTTGAGCAACTCGTCGCCTGTTTTAAGTATCTTGCCGGCTATATTTTTGATTAAATTAATCAACTCGCCACCTAGTTGGCAAACCGCCATCAAACATGGCAAACCGTCGTGAAACAAATAGCAAACCGCCAGCAAAATTGGCAAACCGCCGCCAATATTAAACTAATTTATGAGCAAAAAAGCGTTGAACCTCTTTTTTCCTTCCCCCTTTTCTTCCCTTTCTACCAATTCCGGATCTTGTCCCCTTTTTCTATCAAACCGCCACTTAGAATATATTATTATATTCAAACCACCACGATGAACATCGGTACGAATTAAGCCAAATCAACTCAAATATGCTTCTTAACCACGAATTTAAGCTATAAACATGTCATACTAGGATGGCATATGAAGATTAAGCTTCCAATAACATGTATTTCTTCGTGGATCATCAAAAATGAAGCAACTCTCCACGAAGAACACCAAACTTTTTAAGCTTATAATTCGAACTTGGAGCTTATGTAAGCCTTGGAATGATAAACACAACAAAACCTTATGAATGTGTAGAACAAAAGTAAAGAACAAGATTAAGCAACAAATAATCCCAAAAATAATTTTGAGCCGTGGGCTATTTTAAGCCAAAATAAGCCACGAATTTGTTTCTTTTCAACCACAAATGAATCACGAATCCACCCTTGAAGCTCTGATGCCAATTGTAGGATCCCGAATTCATACAAACATGTATAGATCTAGAGAGAGAAGTTAGTGAGAGAATGGTGAGAGGGAAATAAGAAAAACAACACTAAGAGTTGTTTGTAAAATGAATAAGATGCTTTACCTTTCCAAAGTTAGATGAGGTATTTATAGTTCTTACAAAACACGGGTATTAGTACCCGGTTCGAATACCGGAAAGTCATAAGTTTAACTAATAAACTAGAGACTATAATGAACAGTTAAACTACGGAGTTGTATTCGTTATAATAGTCGCATACACTCGGAACTCTTGTGGTCCACACTTATATTTATTTAAACCTATCATCTCACCAACTTTATGTTGACGTTTTAGCATGCATTTTCTCAGGTCCTTAAATTGCAAACATCATGGGTATTATCATGGAGTCTCATTGTTAGAGTCACCCATTGCGGTTGCGTCACATGGAGATTTTCTGCATAAACTGCATTACATTTGTGTGGACGTTTTTCAAATACTTTATCTTTGTTGATGAAACAATAGATGTATTTGTGAAATTTTATTTTATATGAATGTATCGAATGGATGCCTTTTCAAAACGACTCACTTAGAAGTCGTTCTTTATATTTGTGTGTTTCTTGTGATATGAAGTCACGCCACTAGTTTTTCAGCTGTGATATTTTAGTGGTGTGACAAAAAGTTTTGCCTAATTTCTAACCTTTGTAGTGAAATCATTTTATCAATCCTGGAACACCAAAAAGGCACAAAGAATTTAGCAGATTAAGGGCTTGTTTCTTTTTTTCTTGAGATTAAGAAGTAGATATATATATGTCTAGTTTTTGCTCTTATTAAAGAAGAGGGGTTTTTGTGAGTCCTACCCAATAAGGAGGGAATAAGGTTGGGCTCATCATTAAGATGAGTTTAAGGAAAAAAAAGAAACAAGCCCTTAATCTGCTAAATTCTTTGTGCCTTTTTGGTGTTCCAGGATTGATAAAAGGATTTCACTACAAAGGTTAGAAATTAGGCAAAACTTTTTGTCACACCACTAAAATATCACAGCTGAAAAACTAGTGGCGTGACTTCATAGCACAAGAAACACACAAATATAAAGAACGACCTCTAAATGAGTCGTTTTGAAAAGGCATCCATTCGATACATTCATATAAAATAAAATTTCACAAATACATTCTTATTGTTTCATCACAAAATATAAAGTAGTTTGAAAAGCGTCATCAAATGAATGCAGTTTATGCAGAAAATCTCCATGTGACGCAACCGCAATGGGTGACTCTAACAATGAGACTCCATGATAATACCCATGATGTTTGCAATTTAAGGACCTGAGAAAATGCATGCTAAAACGTCAACATAAAGTTGGTGAGATGATAGGTTTAAATAAATATAAGTGTGGACCACAAGAGTTCCGAGTGTATGCGACTATTATAACGAATACAGCTCGTAGTTCACTGTTCATTATAGCTCGTAGTTTATTAGTTAAACGTATGACTTTCGGTATCGAACCGGGTACTAATACCCGATGTTTTGTAAGAACTATAAATACCTCTTCCAACTTTAGAAGAGGTAAGCATCTTATTCATTTTACACACACTCTTTAGTGTGTTTTTCTTATTTCTCTCTCAACCATTCTCTCTCTAACTTTCTCTCTCTAGATCTATACATGTTTGTGTGAATTCGGGATCCTACAATTGGCATCAGAGCTTTAAGGGTGGATTCGTGATTCATTTGTGGTTGAAAAGAAACAAATTCGTGGCTTATTTTGGCTTAAAATAGCCCACGGCTCAAAATTATTTTTGGGATTATTTGTTGCTTAATCTTGTTCTTTCTTTGTTCTACACATTAATAAGGTTAGTGTGTTATCATTCCAAGGCTTACATAAGCTCCAAGTTCGAATTATAAGCTTAAAAAGTTTGGTGTTCTTCGTGGAGAGTTGCTTCATTTTTGATGATCCACGAAGAAATACATGTTATTGGAAGCTTAATCTTCATATGCCATCCTAGTATGACATGTTTATAGCTTAAATTCGTGGTTAAGAAGCATATTTGAGTTGATTTGGCTTAATTCGTACCGATGTTCATCGTGGTGGTTTGAATATAATAATATATTCTAAGTGGCGGTTTGATAGAAAAAGGGGACAAGATCCGGAATTTAAGGTAAAGGTCAACGGCGGTTTGCTCATAAATTAGTTTAATATTGGCGGCGGTTTGCCAATTTTGCTGGCGGTTTGCTATTTGTTTCACGGCGGTTTGCCATGTTTGATGGCGGTTTGCCAACTAGGTGGCGAGTTGATTAATTTAATCAAAAATATAGCCGGCGAGTTACTTAAAACAGGCGGCGAGTTGCTCAAATAATCACGGCGGTTTTGATTAGTTTTTAATTTAGGCAGCGGTTTGAAATTCAACCAGGCGGCGTTGGCCTATAATTGGTGGCAGTTTGATTTTTTTTTCAGGAGGCTGTTTTGCAATCATCCTAAGCAGCGGGTAAACAAAAAAATTATTTTGGCAGGAAAAGATAAGAAATTTTAATTTTTCCTATAGCCTTTTTAGACTCATTTTTTACACCAAATTTAAATTTTGGTAATTGGGGTAAAAATTTTGTAAAAAATTCAAATTATTTTTTGGCGGAAAAAATTTAGAAAAATTATTTTGTTTTTCTATAGCTTTTTTTAGCTACATTTTTACACAAAATTTAATTAAAATTTTGGTAATAGGGTAAATTTTGTGTTGTTGGTAAATTACAAATATTTTTTAGGGCCAAATAACAAAACAGACAAACTAAACAGGTATTAAATGTACATTAATCTTACAACGATCAAACCTCAACAACAAACAATTATTCATTCACGGTTTTCTATTGATTTTGTAAAATCCCGTTAAACTTTTGAACGGTTTAAATCCGAGACTTGTAAAATCCCGTGAACGTTAATTGGATTCAAAACCACAACATCAATCACTTAATCTACTTAAGATCCTTCATTTCATTTCACACATCAAATTTATATTGGAATCTTTGATTTCTAATTTTCAAGAGATAGAGCTGCACGAGACACAACTGGTTGTAAAACAATTGCACTCCGTACGCATGCTATGGTTTGAACAGCTCGAAACACATCTTAGTAATCTCTATCACAACAAGTTATCTTATGCTGCTGATGCATTTAAACCTGCATTTCTCGCGTTCTTCGGTGTAGAGCATCAGACTTTTGGATTAAAGATGTTCCATAATTTGGATCAATATAATATACTATTTAAAGGAGAATCTTCACGTGGTTCATGCAAAGACTTGTCTTGAAGTACTTCGCTTGCAGCTCAAAGAATATTTTGCCTCGCCAGCGGTAAACTCTTCAGATCATCTAAGTCAATGTTGGCAGGACGCTTTCAACATGTACATGTACTGTGATCCTGAAACTTACAGACGTAATTTAATCGAGTACCTAGATATGCTTGTAGATGTACTTCATGAAAGTGTACTTCAATATGGTATATTACGCATGAAGGAAAATGAAGTTAATGCACTAAAGGAGAATGGAAGACAGTTGAATGATGAAATACTTCATGAGCATCAAATTAAGAAAAGTTTCAAGCTGCAGTCACAAGATGTTCAGATCAATCCGATTCAAGCAGTGGATGACAGTTTGATTGTATCCAAAAGCAGTTTGATAGAGACAGAGAACAACAATGCACTCAGCAAATCAGAGAATGAAACTCAGTTACAGCAGCACGAGTGCTTGGTCACTGAAAGTACAACATTGGAAGCTAAAGTGAGCACGGACGTCAAGGCATTGGATGGTGGGATGGTTGCCATCGACAGCAATGGGACATATTCAGACAAGCAGGATACAAGTAGCAGTTCAGGAAATCATATCACACATGCTATGGATGTAGATATCAAACCAATAAATGACTAAGTACCATTTGCTGAGGTATAAAATGAAATGCCCTCAACATAATGACTTGCTAATGAACAAACAACATTATGTGCAATACTGAACCCAGTTATGACACACATCTGTTGGAAACTATTGATAGCAATCCCACTCCTGATTCAACAAATATGTGTCATAGGGGAGGAGAGATTGTCCAGGATGTTGAACAAGTTAAAAGTCCTTTGCTTAATGCTGAGCTTTTCAAAACGAAAGATATGGTTGAAAAAGAAGTTTACAATGAACTTTCAAACAGATTTTTACAACTTGAAAAACATTGTATTTCACTTGAAATTTCAATACAACAAAAGGAAGAAAGTTTTCAAAGTAAAACCTGTAAGAATCAGAGGCTTCCTGGAATTGTCGTGAATTTTTTGTGATAAATGATTTTGAAAGCTCAGCTACATGCAAAACCACTAATTTTGCGACTTGGAGGAATCAAATTAAAAAGTAGTGAGGATGTCAAGTAATGAAGCAATGTTAAAATGAATAGTGTAATTGAAACTATTACTTCGAATTAGACACAGTGGGGCGAAATTACTTGCAGAATTTTATGAGCATTTACCATAAGAAACATGAGCATTTGAAACAGACTTACAAAGAACTTGATGATGCCAATTAAAAAGGACACGAGATCAGAATAAAAGGACAACAATGACTCTTTATTTCTCATATTAATCAAAAGTTGTTGAAATGCTGATTTAAAAGCTCAGATTCAGGAAAAGGGTTTATGCAAAAATGCCGGGCATTAAAAAATGGAACTTAGAAGTTAAAAGGAAATAGCGTGGGAAAAAAACTAAGTTTGCCAAAGCATCTATTTTGGGGGGGAAATCCGCCTTTACAACCATCTATAACCATTTGTTGTTAGTCAATTCGAATGGTTTACGTTGAATACGGACCTAGAATTTTCTAAACCACGGTTTTGCCTCCAAAGTTGTGAGAAAAATGATTTGTAAAAATATTCACTCCTATTATTTTGCCGAAAAGTTAGAGAATCTGCTCCTCAAAAACCTCATCTTGTGAATGCACCTAGCTCTTTTTGGAATGTCAAAGAAAATCGTTTATGCGTTTAAATGAATATGGCTCATACTACTTTCTAGAGGAAGATAGGAAAATGACAGAAGAGAGAATATGATTCCTATTATAAGGATTGGCCTTGCAAGAACACACCGCACTCCTAATGATTGTTCAATTCTAGGACATATCTAGGTGTTTGCATGTATCTAAGAGTAGTTGTGTGCCATCAAATGTTGTGCCTCTAGTAGATCACTCTAGGAATTCTAGTTTCTTTTCGGACTCCAAATACTTTGTTTGCTTAACCTATAAGAAATGTGTCTTTAATGAAAATCAAGATGATTGTATAACAAAGTTCCTAAAAGAGGTAAATTCTCGTGCTAAGGTTCAATCCCATAAGACCAGAAATAACAACAAACCCGTAGAACCAAAGAGTCATACTCAAAAACCTGGTAGACAGATTGTTATAGGACAAATGTTTTCTCTAAATAAGTCTTCTGCTATGCATGAGAAACCATACACTCCTAGATCTTGTCTTAGGTGGAAACCAACGGGTAGAATTTTCAAGACTGTTAGTCTTAGGTAGATACCTACTGGAAAGATGTTCACCGATAGCACAACCAATATTGATAATGAACCTCCAAATGGTTCAAATGATGATATCTCTAACCCATATGGATGTGATCAAACTCTTTATTTTAGTGCATGTACTTTTAACTCAAGTGCAGGTACATCTGTTAATCCTATAAAGGAAAGACTGATATCTCATATGCCAGGGGTTCAAGGAGTTCAAATCTAATGAACATGAATAATGACGCTTGATCACAGCAGTTCAAGCCTCGGTCCTCATTGTCTGATGATGTCAGTTCACATCAGTTCAGGACTAGTTTCTTCATCAAATGAGCTTGATCAACATCAGTCTCAAAAGCCTCGTTCCTTAATGTATAATAATTGGCTTCTGCTGGCATCTCTTCAATGCCCGTTTCTTAAAGAAAAGAAAGGTGTACGCTTTTTAGTGCGCTTTATCTTCAAAGAAGAGAAATCTTCTTTGTATTGACCATTCTCTATCAACAAGTTTCATACTTTTCCATGCTCATTCAGTCGTTAAGTGGATCAACATACATTAGCTGGTATTCTAATTCACTAGATCAAAAATGGCAATCAATAATTTGCAATTTTGAAGGGGAGAATAGTTGAATCTAGAATGTTTGCATAATACGGTTTAACTTGGGTTCTCTCAATATGTATTGAAACGAGCTCGAATGTGAAAGGAGACGTGAAAAAGATGGGTGTTTAAATCAAGTCTGCAGGAGGATTAACGAAATATAAGATACCTAAGGATATGCTTAATGTTAGATAGCGGTTGCATATTCTTGATGGCGGTATGGTAACCTACTGCATGGCGGTTGGGTGATCTGTTGGGCAGCTTCTTAGGCCAATTGTCCATGTCTTGGCCCAATAAGCCTAATAAACCTCTTAGGAATATTCTATAAAGGCCATTTTATTGTGAGGACTCCCTACGGGGCTTAATTACTTGTCTGTGAGCATGTCAAATATCTCTACGGACCATCGACCAAGCGTTGTTCAAATGTTGACTAACCCAATGTCCAGTGACTCCTAATGTGGAATATCTTCATGCTAATTGGTAATATAAGGGAACATGTTAAACTAAAGGCGAACATCTTTATTAACTTGATTAATATGCTATGTTGTTTATCTTTGTTGATATTCTTAGCAGATATGATGGCACTGAAGAGAATATTCATGCAAAGAACCTACAAGAAGAGAGAACAAGACCCTTCATTGTCGTGTGGTTACAGATTGGAAAAGGAAACCTTCTCTTGGATCTACAGAAGTTGCAAAAGAATCCTATCTTCCGCATTTCAGTTGATATTCGTCAGAACACAAACTTTGTTAGGGCATTCACTACATCAGCAAATGTCCCTTCTAATCATTATATTCATCTATCTCTGAATACTCTTACTCATGATTGCCAAAGAATGGGGTTTTTTCTATTAGCTTTCATTTCGATAACCTGGCTACTCATGAGTGCTTATCTTTTTCGGAAGGCCTTAGATGTCTCTCCTGCAGATCAGCTCACCCATTTTGAGTCACCTCCAGCTGGTAAAACAGGTATGTATTTTGTGAATGAATTGGGGTACCCTGAACCAATTCATTTTGTGTCCAAGATACATGTGAACAATCAACATCACCCGTGGAGAGCAATCCCATTCCTGATCAACTGGTGTTTTACGGGCAAGACGTCTGGCAGTGTCAAACCCAAAAATCATGTTCTGCAAATGTTATGGGGTTTTGTCACACAAACGAATGTTGACTGAATACTACTACCAAGGAGTCAATGCCTCACGTCATTCCTGACTGTCGGTTCACCAAGCTGATAATTTATTATTTGGGGTACAGACATAACATTCACAAGGAGAAGAGTTCCTTCAAACTGGTTGATGAAGATGAAGTTCAACCGGCTCCTGAACCTCATATGGATGATGATGAGTACAATCTATAACGAGGTACTCAAATGAGCTTGGAAGTTTCTCAGGCATATGGTCAAGCACATGTTAACAGAGTGGCTATTCGTGAACCTGCTCCATATATAACTGCAGAGAAAACTGTCCCAGTAGTTGAAGTTAAGGATAAAGGCAGTGTACAGATGTACATAGCTGCAAAGTCACTTTGGAACTGCATGAAGCCAAAGAAACAAGTCATGGTTTAATGGCATATTCTACGAGGTGGATTATAGCATTCAGGATGAAACTACTAGACCTTCTGTTACATCTGGGGATGCTACGATCCACAATAGATGGTACGTTGAAACAGTCTTGTCTCATGCAGATGCTGATCTGGTGGTAATTTAGAAAGTTAAACGTGAGACTGATACTGAAATTCTGAATAGTTATAGGTGACCGCTACATAGGTTGTATGATGCTTCTAAAAAATAGTGGCTTTCTTAGAGGATGTACCATTGAACTTGATGAATGGCTCTAGGCTTTACTAGGGGGGTAGACTAGATTCAAACACTGAACAAAAGTCATGTGGCTCTTGTGGACCAAACCCTCGAGCCCATTACATGATGACTTCTTACTACTATTTACTCTATAGGTACATAGAGCTTTGAAGAATATTTCAGAGGAACTCGTTTTTCACCATAGAAAATCCACAAGCTTATCTAAAAAACCTTTCATCAATGAAGAATCTTGAGGATAACTTTACCTTTGGTGATCAATTCATTAATGACAAATCACAAGAAGATGAACCAGGAAAAACTACTGTGGAAACTGAACTTGAATCCATGGTCACTATTCCTATCCAACAAGCTTCTTCATCTATTCCTCCACTGTCTACTCTTGTCATCGATCTCTCACCTCCAAAACGATATGTTCTCCTCCCTTTTAAGTAACCAATGATTGTCATTCCTCCCAACTACGCCGCACAACTATAAACAGAGCAGAACGGATCTTGAATATGGTCAGTTTGACTTGTGAACATCTCGGTTCTGGACTTGACTTATCAAATGACTTCTGAACAACTCGGTTCAGGGTTATCAAATGACTTCTGAACAACTTGGTTCAGGACTCAGACATTAATCAATAGGCTTCTTTGAAGAATTTCTATTCAGCGACTCGTGTCTCAATTCATGGCTCTGATCAAAGCCAGTTTAAGGATCTCAATCTTCATGATATGAACGTAATTGCCAATCCAACATTGCAGGACTCATACCAAAACCTCCTTCTTCTGCACCTTTTGTACCACCAACAAGAAATGAATGGGAGAGCGAATCAAACATCTAGGGGTTTGCCTACATCTAAGAGTAGTTGCGTAACAATTACGGTTGTGCCCAAAGCAGAGCACTCTAGGAATTTTAGTTCTTTTTCTGACTCCAAACACTTTGTTTGCTCAACGTGTCATAAATGTGTTTTTAATGCAAATCATGATAATAGTATAACAAAATTCCTGAAAGAGGTGAATTCTCATGCTAAGGTTCAATCCCCTAAGACTAGAAACAAAAACAAACCCGTAGAACCAAAGAGTCATACTCAGAAACCTGGTAGGCAGATTGCTATAGGACAAAGGTTTTCTCTCAACAAGTCTTTCGCTGTGCATGAGAAACCAAACACTCCTAGATCTTATCTTAGGTGGATACCGATGGGTAGAATTTTCAAGCTTGTTGGTCTTAGGTGGATTCCTACAAGAAAGTTATTCGACTCTTGCACGAGCAAAGTTGATAGTGAGCCTCAAAATGGTTCAAATAATGATATCACTAACCCATATGAATGCAATGAAACTCTTAATGTCAGTGCATGTACTCTTAACTTAAGTGCAGATGCGTCTTTTAATCCTATAAAGGAAAGACTCAGAGTTTGGTTGCCGAAAAGACTGATATCTCATAAGCCAAGGGTTCAAGGGATTCTAATATGATGCACATTAACAATGACGTCTGTTCACATCAGTTCAGGCCTCGCTCTTTAACGACAAATGGCGTCTGTTGGCAACACTTAAGGCCCCACTCCTAAAAGAAAAGAAAGGTGTATGCTTCAGTGCGCTTTATCTTCAAAAGAAGAGAAATCTTCTTGTTTTTGACCATTCTCATCAACATTCATCATTTTTTCCCATGCTCGTTTAATCATTAAGTAGATTGACGTACATTAGCCTGTATTTTAATTCACTAGATCAATCAAAAATGGCAATCACATATGCAATTTTTGAAGGGGAGAATAGTGGATCAAATGTGATCAATACAGTTGAACTTGGTCTCTCAATGTGTATGAAATGGTCAAAGTGACTCCTGGATACATCAATTCAGGACTCGTGCAAAACTCAGTTTCTCCAACAACTTATGTTCCACCATCCAAGAGAGACTACGAGATCCTGTTTCAACCAATGTTCGATGAATACCCAGAACCTCCTCGTGTTGAAAGACCATGGATCCTTTCAGTCAGGGGTGGAAATGAGTATCCTAGTCTCGACACGTTGAGTGCAGTATCCATATCCAGTGAGAATTTTTTGTTACTTCAAAGAGCATGGATGCCGATTCTTATCTTATTCGTCCAAAGACTGGTAATGATATTGCAAATGAAAGTGGCTACCACATGTGGAAACAAAGATTTCATGTGAAGCAGGAAATTGCAACCATTGTTTGATGAGTACTTCAATCCTCTACCATGTGCTGTCTTTCCAGATCCGGTAGCTGTTTCTGCTCCAAGACCTGTTGATTCATCCGGTTCACCTTTGTCAACTACCATTGATCAAGATGTACCATATGCTAGTACTTCACCAACAAATTAGGAAATTCAATTTCAAGTCACTCATCAAGGTGTTGAAGAACAAATATATGGACATCAAAATGCACAATTTGATAATGCACCCCTCCTTCATAATCTTCCTTCAGACCCGAGTTCTGAAGAAACAACTTTACAAGGGGTCATTCCATCAAATTTGCATCATCTTAACCAATCGTTTGATACTCTCACTAAGTTGACAAAGAATCACCCATTGGAGAATGTTATTGGCGATCCTTCTCGACCGGTTTTGATAAGAAGTCAACTACATAAACATGTCATTTGGTGCTACTTTGACTCAAATGACAATCCAATTCCATTTGGTGGGAAACGTTCTGGTTGAGATCTACTATCTCAAAAAAGAACAATGGTAGTAATTCTTCATGTATCCTATGTACATTTGTAA
This sequence comes from Tanacetum coccineum, assembly GCA_026074375.1. Taxonomy (NCBI): domain Eukaryota; kingdom Viridiplantae; phylum Streptophyta; class Magnoliopsida; order Asterales; family Asteraceae; genus Tanacetum; species Tanacetum coccineum. The sequence continues at coordinate 115,583 of BQNB010002887.1, forward strand.
ATATTTAAAAACAAAATACAAAAATATTTTTCAAGACATGTCTTCTGAAAATCGATAATATTTACGGACCTATAAATGTCATTCAATAATGACACGGGTCTTTAAATACAGTTCGAGCAGAAGTTCAAACTTTTCAAAACATGTCTTCATGGCTTGCAGTTATTTCAGACTACAACCCGCTTTTCAGACTGAGGAAAACATGTCGTCAAAAAGACAGTTGTTCCTAACAACGGGTAATTAATTTTTCCCGGGCATAGATTACTTCATATCCATGCATCATGGGTTATGAATACTTTGTACATAACCCTAGATTGTTTACAATAAGTGTACGCGTCAGTGCATTTATTTGTCAAAATAAGAGAAATCTTATTTTTATTGGTAAAAAGTTATTTTTACAATGAATCAGTGTTTTCAGTAATCACAAAAATGTTTTCAAAGACAATTCGACCACTCACACAATGACAACAACTCTTTAAATAGAAAACGGGTCATTATTTGAGGGGGAGAAAGTGTCATATAATAATCTTTTAAAACGGTCTTTCAAATAAGTCACAGAATAAACAGATAAAGTTTTTGATAATGACGGATACTAATTTAAAGGGGAGTTAATTTATATTAACTACAAGGGATTTAGATGTCATTCATTTCAAACTTTAGGAACTTATTTGCAATTTAAGACTTAGTGAATTCAGGCTTTAAACTACATACGACTAATATTGCCAACACATCATAGTTTGTAAAAAAAACTTAGGAATGTTTGGAAATTCTTTCATAGTTTTAAAAGTCTTGAAATTGATTCTCACAAAATAGATTTAAGCTTATTAATTCTTCGAACACGATCTCAAGTATGGGTGCGTACAAGGTTTTGCTGATTCCAAGGTATCAAAACCAGCAAGGGGGAATGAGTAGATACACTGAAAGGTACAACAAGTACACGTGATAGAGTCCATAGCCTTCTTTAATTTTAGGCCATTCCGAGAAGACAAATGTTATAACCGTAGAGAAAATCAGTGTCTTAACTTGTTACTTTTGGGTGCACTATTTCGTCCACATAGGGGAACACAACAAGTACACGCGATAGAGTCCATAGCCTTCTTTAATTTTAGGCCATTCCGGGAAGACAAATGTCATAACCGCAGAGAAAATCAATGTCTTAACTTGTTACTTTCGGGTGCACTATTTTTTCCACATGGAGGAAGAGATATCTTGTTATTTTTAGTATGCATCATTTGAGATACCAAGGGGAAAGTGTTGTTAGAATATTTATTCTAGCGTGAGAAGATTGTTTATGATTCAATTAATGTTTCCTTGACCGGTCAACCACTAAGCTTATTATTAAAAGGGTAGAAATATTTAATAAAAGAGGTACACATAGGTATGATGATAACTTTAGATAGTCAGTATCCTGCAGGAAGAAATCTTTACATCCGAGACTTAGTTGACTTAGGTATTCTCATTTCGGCTATTTAGAGGGAATAATT